>ML814614.1:143461-158432 GCA_009831015.1 Picea engelmannii
ATTGATAGGATCGTCTACTCCGTTGTTTTTCTTTTCTTCCACCATTGAGGGTTTCTTGGGTGTGTGAGAGCGATTGTCTTCAAGAGAGACAAGCTCAAGACCCAATTTTCTATATTCAGACCTCATCAGGGACATGCACTGAAAAAAATGATCAAGAGCAACATGCTCTGATACCATTGATCCAGATTATTTTCGACACGAAATGAGACCAGAGATATAATAAAGAAATGCACAGAGATATTACAGATATTCAATAATATAATAGAAATGTATCAGAGATGCAAACATAAACACATATATACAGTAATACATGATTTCTATTAATCAAAGAAATGTACGGAGACTATAAAAATACAGAGTGAAAGACTCGCTAGAATGGTGGCAGCTTATCTCTGAGAAGAGATGTGACGGCTACTCGCATTCGCAAGAAGATGGTTACAATGAGGCTCTGAAGGAAATTTTACAATAAATGAGAATGCCAAAAGTCCTAGACATCAAAAAACCTAACCCTAGGAGATGAAGCACCCAAAGTCATGTGGGCCCCACTTGGGTAAGTTAGTACATCAACTTCCCGAGGTCATAACTTTTGCATACGATCTCCGTTTTAGGCGTATGATAGCTCGTTAGAAAGGTATCATTGAGGAGATTCATTTTGGGGGATAAATTATTCCTTAAAATATCAATGATAACCTCTATATATAAAAACCTTCATTTAGGCCCTCAAAATGGCCCCGGGAGTTAAAACCTGCTAAAAATAGTAAATTGCCAAAATTGCCAGAAAGTTGTTTTGAGCCAATTGGAAAAGGTGGGTGGCCACCGATATCCACCTGGATCAAGGTTATATGGTGAAATATATTTCTCTTATATGAATAAGAAGTGGGTTCCCTCGATACACCAATTGTTGAAGAAGGCAGTTGCAAGTCAAGAAATATAAACATGGTTGCCAATAAATATGAGAACTTAAATGAACAATCCCTTTAGTTTCACATAGATAAATTTATATTGAATGTAATATACACTATGTTCTTTCCTAAACATGTGTGACATGTGATATATTTATCTTCCTCGTCTTTCAATGAGTTATCAGAAGTTGTGGAGATATGGTATTTGGATCATTACAAACATTTTTGCAAGGTGTTCTTAGCTCCTATTTATGATCTCCTCTTTTATAAACCATGCCCAATATTCTTTAAGGGAAACTTAGTTCTGTTAGGGATAATCAACAGTTGGTACATAGAAGGAGATGACAATTATATCCAAATCTATAAGTGCACCTCATCTTTGCATATATTTCTTAATCACATCCTAGGTAGATTAGTAATCATGGATGTATCTTACCAAATTGTTGAATTTGGATCCTATACAGAATTAAAGGAACACAAGAATTGCATGCTTTCAACCTACCTTCCTACCATTAGAGATTTTATTATGAAATCTTTCTTTTCAATCTTTGTAAAACCCTAAACCCTATTCTCCTTATTCTCATGTGGAAGAGGGATTAAGAAAAAGACTAAACCCTAAACTCTATATAAAGAATTCAAAAGATATCATACTCAACAATTTGTTTTGGAAGGGGAAGGAAAAAATACCAATACGACTCATGGGAGGTAAATACCAATATGCTTGGGAGGTAAATGAGCATGGGAATATACCAATATGACTCATACTGAACGATTCTCTTTGGAAGGGGCAGGAAAAAATTGAAATAACATACTTAGTGATTTGTTTTGGAAGAAAAGGAAGAATAGGGTTTAGAGACTATTTTTTCATACCATGGTTTATTCGAAGGAAGTCTGTGGAGGTCAAATGTAGCCCGTGCGCCTCTCCATCCTCCGTGAACCTCTCCCCCCTCCTCCCCTGCTACCCTCCACTCTACGTGTGTACCTCCTTCTCCCCTAATACCCTCCATTGTGTGTGCAGACATGTATCTATTCGGGCCAGCTCAAAAAAATGAGCGCGCAATTTTTTATTTATTTTTTAATGTGGTTTTTTTTTATTTTTTATTTTTAATTATTTATATATAATATAATTTATATAATTTATAAATTATATATATATATATATATATATCTTGGTTAACAATATTTGCATAATTTGGTTAAGATAGTCTCCAAAGGGGCACAATGATTCCTACGTATTATACAGGATGCTGGATTATTCTTAACTTGCTATTGTCAGAGATTCTTTCCCACCAGAAATACAAATTGCCTTGGAATCCCCATGTTATCCTAAGGGCCAAATCACTCCAGGATGTTTTATCTTTAAATAATAGCTTTTGGGTCTTTGCCCAAGCATGCCATCCTTGGATCATGATTTCTATCTCAGATTTTGTTTTACAATCAACATTAGAAACAGGAGCAGTGTCTGTATGTTTGATGGAGCTTTGGGGTTGTCCATCAATATCCATTGGTGCTTTTTTAGTTCCAGCATACTTAGAATTGCACCATTTCTCCCATGTAGGTGTTCTAGAGCCAGAGGAATGACCTTGTTCAGGATTTGCCTCAGGCTTTACTTCAGGTCGGGGTTCTCCATCCATGGCTTTGATGGAGTACAGATTGATAGGAGAAATATTTACACAAGCTAGCTGCTTAGTAATATTCTCTTCCTTGGCTTTCTGAATAAGATTTTCAAGCTCATCTCCTTGAGATTTAACCAGGTCAGGTTTATCTTTAGCTAGCTGAGAGACTTGAGCTATTCTAACCAGGGTAGGATTTCTAAGAGTGAAACTCAATTGTTTCAGGGTTAGTGCTCTAGTCACATCTGGAGGAGAAGAAGATCCAAAAAATGAAAAAGTTGCATCATTGGTAGGGGGTGATGTAGGAGAGGTAGATTGAGATTCCTCCTGATGAATGATTTTCAAATCATCAACTGCTTTTTCAATTATGTCTAGCTTTTCTAGAATTTGATATAGATGCTTTTTCATGTCATCTTGATTAGCAGTTATCTGACCAAGTTCACAATGCAATCCATTAATATGTCCTTTTGTTTTCAGAACATCTTGAGCTATATCATCTATATTTTGTGCTAAGCTGACAGATTGATAATTTGAATAGTTTTGTAGTCTAATAATCGACTCTGGAGGATTTTCATCAGCTTTCCTATATTGGATGAAGTCAAGATCTGCTACTAGATTATTTTGGAATTTTGGATTATGGTTTCCTGTTCCTAAGTGTCTAGAAGGGATTTACATTTTCTTTTCTGTTCCACTTCTTGGGAGAGGATAATCCATCATTTTAATGACAGGAACGACTAAAATTTGACACTCAGCACAATCACAGTGTTGACCATTGTGTTCTGCTTTGTGCTGGTAAGTCTCAAAATTCTTTGTGAGCGATGGAGCAGATGTCTGTGAATCTGACTTCAACAACTTAGGATCCAAACAATCCTTTTTACAGTAATAACAGTCCTTAGATCCTTTTTGCTGATGCCTTATAAAATGATCATCTAATTTTGATCTTCCTAATACTGGCTTATATACAAGAGATCTATGAGGAGACTGTACAGGGGAATGTCTAGCAAGATCTGATTGTGAAGTGCTTGTAGACAGAGATGAGAACTGTCTTTCTAGAGCTGGATATCTTTGACTCTAAGATTTTTCTAGCCGTAGAGTTGGCTTTCCTTGAGAATTCATGTAGACTTGCATTTCTTTAGGCATAGGAGGTTGGACTTGAGTAGTGATCGGATCATACTCTACAGACCATTCATCAATTTCTGTAAGTTTACAGAAACCAAGAGATAATGGAGAAACATTACCAGGGCCAACCACCACACTTTCGTTAGTGGCGCGCTGAAGGAGTTTAGGATTCAGGGCTGGCATCGTGGTAGTGACAAAGTGTAGACAAATAGTAGAATGAATTTGGGTGACCTTGGACCCTTCAGCCATATCAAAACCAACTAGTTGCAGATAGGCTTGAAGAAGAGTATTTATATACGGGTCGCGAAGAGACACCTGGAAACGGGGTAAGGCGGAGGACCAAACAGGACCATTATGAAGAGGGGCTTGGAAACATGATATCATGGCATCTTGGAAGTTATTATACCTGGAGTCGACTATACATAAAAGGGCGTTAGTATCAATACCAGGTCTTACAAGAGCATTAAGGACAAACTGTATAAGGCCAATATGTATATATTCATATCCATGACTAAGTCCCCAATCGATATCAGCCTGTTGGATAAGAGGGATCTGATATTTGGTTTGTCCGAGAGAGATAGGTATATTTATAGAATAATACCTAATTAGTGTAGCTGCTTTAAATTGAAAGACAGACATATTATATATCTCAGAAGCAGGGATCTTGGGCATTTTCCAGTTCGGATCTGGTTCGTACTCCTGAGCTAACAACTTTTCATTATACAATGGTTTTTTAGACTGACCAAGTAAATTTTTATACCATGCCGAAGGCTTATACTGAGCTAAAGCGGACAGATCTTTAGATGTAGAGTTCTTGGGTGAAACCATTATATATTACTGCTACTTTTGGCGTAACTCCTTTAGATGTTGCAGGTAAGCAATAAATAAGAAGGTAAGTTCAACTTACAATGAGTCTAAGATACTGGCAACCAACAAACAAGCTCTCAATGGCAACGAACGCTGGATAAATAATTGCTTATGTATCCTGTGACCAAACACCTTCAGTCAGACACATCCACTTATCTTGATATTGCACGTCTCACAACCAGAGTACCCAAACACAAGGCTCACATATAACAACAAAACTTGAAAAACTCTTTTATTAATATGTCACCCAGTATTACAAATGGTCAGGCGAGATCTATTTGCACTCATAAGCAGGGCATTCAGGGCTCTATCCAATTCACTTAAGAATAAGGAACAACCAAGCTTGTGGCACATTGCTTAGGCAAATACAACCTCTATAGACTTGAACTTGACTGGCTCTGATACCAATTTACTAAAGGACGCATATACAGAGTGGAATAGGACATATACAGACTCTTTACAAATGAGATCAGTGTTTTTGATTTGCAGACTCAGGATCCCGAAGGAAAGAGTAGCAAAGAGCATACACACCGCTCGACTCGGACTTAGACCTCTCTCTCGAATTCCCAAACTTGAATGACTGAAATGAGAAGAGTAGGTCTTTATTTATAAGACTCATAGTAGGTTACCGGTTGATAACAAAGGGCAACTTTCGGTAAAAAGATATTCTGAAAACTCTAGATGGGGCAACTGGTGGACGCCAGTTGTTATCTCATCCCTTAAAGGCTAGGCCATATGGGGACCCATCATAGCTTTTACGGATGACACAGTAAGATGCTCAATATACTTTAGTACTTTGACATAGACTAAAGCAAAGATGCTTACACTATGGAGTTCACGGAACCCACGAACCGTCGGGACACTACTGTCGGCCCGATAGACATGAATTATTACAATCTTTTTCAAAATGGCAGACAAACTTTATTTACATCAAAGGACATAAGGGTCCATCACACTTCAAGCATATTATTAATATTATGGTCAGAAACATAATCAAAGGAGAAGCCATCATCACTGTCGGGCATATTATGACTTGATGGAGGCGAACTGTGGTCTGAAGAGAAAGGTGGTAGACTGCTGAATGATTCATAAAAGGGAGATCCTTGCATTTCTGGGATCAATTCATCATATGGAACACACCTCAAACCATAATACTGACTGGATACCTTGTAGGTAGGTTCACTTGTTGAACTAGAAGGAGCATGGATCAGGTTGCATCCCATGAATGTTAGGCTGAACACAAACCATGCTTCATGTTGAGCTGCTTCACAGACTTCAACATGGAACCATATCTTGAAAGCATCTCTATCTGTTTGATTAAATAAATCAATATCCCTGGGACAATAAAGCCAGAATAGAAGATAGAGCCATCCAAACCAGGAATAATAAAAGTCCTTGAATCCATCACATTCAAAAGTAATCCACACACAACCATCATACTTAATCTGATGTAGGATCATACAATAATCCATATAAGTAATAAATGGAGTGTAAAGACAAATATATACTTGTCCTTGGTGCAGACCACCAGTCATAATTCCTCTGATCAAATCTCTATGTTCTCTAAAATAGTTGTTGTAGGAAACTAAGCCACAAGTATTTGCAACCCAAGCATCTAATATTTGAAAACAAGATGGACTATTTTTAATACAACAAGCCAAACAATCAAAGCAGAGGCAGTATTTACAGTCTGTACAGACCAGAATCCATTTGAATCCTGGTGGAGCTTCCCTTGATATAACATTCATGGAGGATCCGGCCATGAGACCTTTTTGATTGAATCTTTTGGAGCTGCTTCTCTAGTTAACAGGTCTGCTATGCAATTTTCTTTACCTGGTTTATACTCAATATCAAAATCATAGCCTTCTAACCAAAGGCTCCAACGCAGAACCCTATTATTGCCCTGTTCCAGTAATTTATGGTTAGCCAACATACCTTTCATATGTTTTAGATCCGTTCTAACTATAAAATGGACTTTTTTGAGAAACATTCTATATTTTTTGATTCCATTTTTTACAGCTAGAATCTCCTTATGACTAGAAGGGTATTTGGACTCTGTTTCACTGAAACAGCCAGAAGTATAAAGACATACTTCGTCCAATTTAGGGCCATTCTTTTGCAATAATACTGCAACCCATGTTTCTTGTGAAGCATCAGTTTCAAGAATTAATTTCATGGACAACTTAGGGAGATGTAGGCTGGGTAGGTGCTGGATCTTTTGTTTTATTATTTGCACAGCTTGGGTCATCTTGTAGTTCCATGGTAAGGATTTACTAAGTCTCTTCTGTAGTAATCTGACATCTTTTGCCTGGTTCTCATAGAACTGTCTGATGTAATTCAAACAACCCAAAAATCTCTGCAATTGTTTAGTATCCAGTATTTCATCGGGAAACTCTTCTAATTTCTTTAGAACATGGTCTTGAAGCTCAAAAGTGCCTTGATATAGAATGAGACCAAGATATTCTATTCTCGTTTGAGCCCAACATGTCTTTGTTTTACTTAATACGAGACCATGCTTGTAGAGCAAATCATAAACCAACTTAAGATGTTGTACATGTTGGCTTAAGTTTGTAGAACAAACTAACAAATCGTCTATGTACACGATCACAAATGACAAATGTCTGAAAATGTCTTCCATTCTCTTTTGAAACTCTGAAGGAGCATTTTTCAGACCAAATGGCATGACACGCCATTGATATTGTCCTTGAGGGACAACAAAAGTTGTTTTGTACCTATCTCCTGGAACAATCCCTATCTGCCAGAATCCACTCTTTAAATCAAACTTGGTGAGTACATTACATCTTCCAATTCTGGATAATAATAGTTCCTTGTTTGGTAAAAGAAACCTGAGGGGTAATAGAGCAGCATTTAAAGCTCTATAATTAATAACCATCCTAGGTTTGCCTCTTTTTTTCTCTGAATGTTTGTTCACATAAAAGGCTGGACAAGCCCAAGGACTATGACTATTCTCTATCAGTTTTCTGCTTAATAACTCCTGTATTTCAGCTTTGCAATATTCCAACTCAGTAGGAGACATATGGTTAGCAAAAGCTTTTTGTGGTTTAGGAAGATAATCTTCTTTATAGGGCAGATTTACAAAATATTGTTCCCTAGTCCAGAAGGCATTTGGATAATCAGAAGTACAATCTTTTTCAATCTTTTCTCTTATTTCTTTAATAACTTTTGATCCATGTAACTGAGCATTCTTAATGATCTTCTAGATCTTGATAAGACTGCTAGCAGAATATTCTATTCTTTTGTCAGATGATTTTTCAATAATTCTTCTTTCATAGGAAGTCTTACTAGGTACTTTAATGGTTTTGCCATTGTATGTCAAAATGATCTCAGACTGATTGACAGTCACTGGTAGACACTTATTTACAAAATTCTGACCTAACAGTATATCTGTGCCTATATCAAAACTATAAAGTGTTACTGGTATTTTCTGATTTTGAATATATACAGGGAAATCAGGACATACGAATTCAATCTTCATTTCTGTTTTATTGACAACTCTAAATGAAAGATTTATATTCTGCCAATAATAATGTGGTATAGCACCATATTTAGCACATGAGTTCATGGCACCAGTATCAACTTGTGCATCAAGAGTATACTGTAGATAACCTGCAGCTTTAATATCTACAGAGATGATGATTCTATCATCTAGTCCTTTCATCATCTTATTTTCAAAGAATCCAGTCTCTCTTTCCTCATCACTCTGTTGTTCTTGAACAAAGAGTTCTAATTCCTTTTCTTGCTGAGCTTTGAGGAATGCTAATTCTTCTTTCTGAAGCTTTAGTGTTTTCCACAATTGTCTGACTAAAACTTCTTTTTTCTTAATTTCTTCTTCCAACAAATAAATTGTATTATCCAGAGAAGTATCTGGATCTTGTGTGTCTTGTGTTATTAGAGATTTACCTTTATTATCCTTTACTTCCTTATCAGAGGATAGGGAGGATCTGATAGGAGGGGCAGGTTGGACAAATTCAGAATCCGAGGGAGTATAATGCTGGATATTCACCACGCTCGGCTGCTGGATTGCATGAATTTGTGAGTTTAGTTGCTCTAATTGGGAAGAATAATAATCATAAAGAAAGAATTGGCCAGGGGTAAGCAGAGAGAGATTTGACTGGAGTTCATCACATTTCTTAAGCAAATCATTTAAATCAACAAAAGAAGACATCATTTTGATGTCAATGAAATTTAATTCTTCGAGAGGGGTTTCAGAAGATGGGGAAGACAAGGTAGGTGACTCAGGGGAAGAACTTTCACTTTCATCACTAGAATCTTCAGAAAGTGAAAAGTATTCACCATCTGAATGGTTTGAGACCATATCCCAATCAACTGGATTAAATTCAGTTTGAAAGATTTGCATAATCTTGATTTGGGTTTTGGTCTTGGACCGCAGAGGACACTGAGAAGCCCAGTGGCCAGGAATTTTACAGATAAAACAATGTGTTTTACTTGGCCGACTGGATTGAGGTCTTTTCTTAAAATAAAGCTTTCATTTAGGTTTGAACTTGTAAGAAGATTTGTTTTTGAAAGTCTTATGTTTCTTTGGACAAGTACAAACTTGTGTAGACCTGTGCTTCTTAGTATGTCTCTTATGTTGCGTGCAACCATAGTTAGAGGTTTCTTGGAAAAGATCACACACAGAGGAGTCAAACCCTAGATGTTTGTCTAAGGATCTGGCTGTCTTCTTTCGTATACACTCTTCTTGAAGAGCTGTGACAATTTTCTCTTGCAGTCCAGCAAGAGACAAGGTTTCTATATTGATATCTTCATTTTCTAGTCTTTTTCTGACTAGGTCTGGTACTTTACCAGGCATTGAAGATAAATATTTCCTGAGATAGGCATTGTTTCAAGGATCAGGGACTTTATACAACAAGGCTTGCATAGTACATAAATAATTTTCTAATTCTCTGATATCACATAAATTTTGACTCATGAACAAGTCAGCATAATGTTCCATATTGACCCTTAAATCTCCATAAAATTCATGAACAACTGCTTTTACTAGTTCATCTAAGGGTTTTGGATGATGAATTATTCTTAACTTGCTATTGTCAGAGATTCTTTCCCACCAGAAATGCAAATTGCCTTGGAATCCCCATGTTATCCTAAGGGCCAAATCACTCCAGGATGTTTTATCTTTAAATAATAGCTTTTGGGTCTTTTCCCAAGCATGACATCCTTGGATCATGATTTCTATCTCAGATTTTGTTTTACAATCAACATTAGAAACAGGAGCAGTGTTTGTATGTTTGACGGAGCTTTGGGGTTGTCCATCAATATCCATTGGTGCTTTTCTAGTTCCAGCATACTTAGAATTGCACCATTGCTCCCATGTAGGTGTTCTGGAGCCAGAGGACTGACCTTGTTCAGGCTTTGTCTGAGGATTTACTTCAGGTCGGGGTTCTCCATCCATGGATTTGATGGAGTACAGATTGACAGGAGAAATATTTACACAAGCTAGCTGCTTAGTAATATTCTCTTCCTTGGTTTTCTGAATAAGCTTTTCAAGCTCATCTCCTTGAGTTTTAACCAGGTCGAGTTTATCTTTAGCTAGCTGACAGACTTGAGCTATTCTAACCAGGGTAGGATTTCTAAGAGTGAAAATCAATTGTTTCAGGGTTAGTTCTCTAGTCAAATCTGGAGGAGAAGAAGATCCAAAAAATGAAAAAGTTGCATCATTGGTAGGGGGTGATGCAGGAGAGGTAGATTGAGATTCCTCCTGATGACTGATTTTCAAATCATCAACTACTTTTTCAATTATGTCTAGCTTTTCTAGAATTTGATATAACTGCTTTTTCATGTCATCTTGATTAGCAGTTATCTGATCAAGTTCAGAATGCAATCCATTAATATGTCCTTTTGTTTTTAAAACATCTTGAGCTATATCATGTATATTCTGTGCTAAGCAGAAAGATTGATAATTTGAATATTTTTGAAGTCTAATAATAGACTCTGGAGGATTTTCATCAACTTTCCTATATTGGATGAAGTCAAGATCTGCTACTAGATTATTTTGGAATTTTTTATTATGGTTGCCTGTTCCTAAGTGTCTAGAAGGGATTTCCATTTTCTTTTCTTTTACACTTCTTGGGAGAGGATAATCCATCATTTTAATGACAGGAACAACTAAACTTTGACACTCAGCACAATCATTGTGTTGACCATTGTGTTCTGCTTTGTGCTTGTAAGTCTCAAAATTCTTTGTGAGTGATGGAGCAGATGTCTGTGACTCTGACTTCAACAACTTAGGATCCAAATAATCCTTTTTACAGTAATAATAGTCTTTAGATCCTTTTTTCTGATGCTTTATAAAATGATCATCTAATTTTGATCTTCCTAATACTGGCTTATATACAGAAGATCTATGAGGAGACTGTACAGGGGAATGTCTAGTAGGATCTGATCGTGAAGTGCTTGTAGAGAGAGATGAGAACTGTCTTTCTAGAGCTGGATATCTCTGAATATGATATTTTTCTAGCCGTAGAGTTGGCTTTCCTTGAGAATTCATGTAGACTTGCATTTCTTTAGGCATAGGCGGCTGGACTTGAGTAGCGATCGGATCATACTCTGCAGACCATTCATCAATTTCTGTAAGTTTACAGAAACCAAGAGATAACGGAGAAACATTACCAGAGCCAACCACCACACTTTCGTTAGTGGCACGCTGAAGGAGTTTAGGATTTAGGGCTGGCATCGTGGTAGTGACAAAGTATAGACAAATAGTAGAATGAATTTGGGCGACCTTGGACCCTTCAACCATATCAAAACCAACTAGTTGCAGATAGGCTTGAAGAAGAGTATTTATATACGGGTCGCGAAGAGACACCTGGAAACGGGTAAGGCAGAGGACCAAACAGGACCATTATGAAGAGGGGCTTGGAAACATGATATGATGTCATCTTGGAATTTATTATGCCTGGAGTCGACTATACATAAAAGGGCGTTAGTATCAAGACCAGGTCTTACAAGAGCATTAAGGCCAAACTGTATAAGGCCAATATGTATATATTCATATCCATGACTAAGTCCCCAATCGATATCAGCCTGTTGGATAAGAGGGATCTGATATTTGGTTTGTCTGAGAGAGATAGGTATATTTACAGAACAATACCTAATTAGTGTAGCTGCTTTAAATTGAAAGACAGACATATTATATATCTCAGAAGCAGGGATCTTGGGAATTTTCCAGTTCGGATCTGGTTCGTACTTCTGAGCTAACAACTTTTCATTATACAATGCTTTTTTAGACTGACCAAGTAAATTTTGATACCATGCCGAAGGCTTATACTGAGCTAAAGCGGACAGATATTTAGATGTAGATTTCTTGGGTGAAGCCATTATATATTACTGCTACTTTTGGCGTAACTCCTTTAGATGTTGCAGGTAAGCAATAAATAAGAAGGTAAGTTCAACTTACAATGAGTCTAAGATACTGGCAACCAACAAACAACCTCTCAATGGAAACAAACGTTGGATAAATAACTGCTTACGTATCCTACGACCAAACACCTTCAGTCAGACACATCCACTTATCTTGATATTGCACGTCTCACAACCAGAGTACCCAAACACAAGGCTCACATATAACAACAAAACTTGAAAAACTCTTTTATTAATCTGTCACTCAGTATTACAAATGGTYAGGYGAGATCTATTTGCACTGATAAGCARGGGTTAAGGAGATAGTATTRATGGTGTTTTTCATACTATGTGTACTATTTTATCCCTTATAAAGTAATTTACCTTACTATAKATTTACCTTAGTACTATAWTATCAATGGCATMAGATKCTTGAATATCTTAGTTCCCATTGAGTCCCATGTTCTCCTTGCTCTATTCTCTTCACTRTTGTTCTCTTCTTTTTAGTGCTAGTGCCAACCTTGTCCACACTCATATTTATTTCTTATCTCTAATGTAGGGTGTGTGTCCACATCTCTAATAATGTATAGGGTTGTAAACTATTCATCACTCAATAATAGGATTCTATAGCATGAAACCGTGTGTGGATGTCTTTATAATTGATCACAAATGAGTAGTTTTACAATCCCATGATGGGATAAAGCTAATGGTTTTCCTCCTTGTATTTTGTATCATCTCTTTGAGTTACTAGAGAAAAATGTGTAAAACTTATATGTTTTATTTGCATATCAAATGTGAGTAATACCTTTATTTATATAATAATAGGATGGACCCCTAGATTACCATTTTTCCCCATCCTATTGCCATGTATTATTAATGTATTTTCCTCAAAGACCGAAGCCTTTCCTAAGGAATCTTGTTTTAATTCTATAAATTGTGAACATATGATAATAACATAATAAGGTAATATGATAATAAGATAATAAGTTAATAAGATCTAATAGGGAAATAACTAAAAAATAGATGAGAAGGAAGCATACAATTTTGAAATGAACGTCATGGTGGGGATAATGGGCCTCTTTGGAATAAAAGAAAGGATCATCATGGGAACCAAATGGAAGGAAGAGCTGTTAACTAGAACAACCCATGATAGGTAGGCACTAAATGACTATTGTAAGTAATGACTTCTCGCCTAATGAGCATATAGTTAACAAAGAGAGAAATTTTGACATATAGAAAAGGTAACTTAGATCACTTGCAAGCTTGCTTTCCCATGACCAGGACTTTCATGTGAATGAATAAAATTAAGAAGGTACATGTGTTGTCCCATTCCATGTCAACAACAATGCATCCATTCACTGGGAACAAATCGAATACTCCACTAAATTAGGGTTTATGTTTTACATGATGAATTGATGATGGAAGAAAGTGGGTGTGCAAGTCAAATTTGAATCCAGAAACCTTCCCATATCATTAAGGCATGAGAATAGTCTATCCATGTAAACTTTCAATGCATTCAGAAATAGTTTGAAAAAATTTCAATGTTGGCCCCATTCACAGGTCATTGACAGTCCGTATATTGATCCCTTTTAGTTTTGGGTTGTTGGTTTTTCCAATTGCACAGACCTTTCAATCTAGTCAGAGTTCAATTAATGTCTCTTGTTACTGTGGGGTTATAAATCCTCATGATTCTAATGACCACATTCCTCCAACCTTTTGATATAATGATCATTGCATGACAACTGTCATGAAGGGTGACGAGTAAGACTAGGGGCAACTTTCGATGACTCCACTAAATTCTGGTTTATGTTTCTAAGGATTATGTTCACTTGATTTCACTTTTTTCTTATGTTTCCAAGAGATACTTATAGTATGCAATGGTTGGAAGAGAAGTTATTATCCTCCTAATGTTGGTTGGGCTCAGACTTTCTTACCATACTGGGTGGGTGGAGATCATGAGTCAAATTTCAACTATGCTATAAACCTCATTTTTCATGAGCTTCTCTTGGTTTCAAGAATAGTTCATTCTCTACTAAACGTGGGAAACCACGTGAAGGTGGAAGCTCTAATTATGCCCCCCCCCCCACCCCCTCTCCCCCTCACAACACTCTAAATTTCGCCATACCCAATTAGAAATAATAAAGAACATGTAAAATACTATATTATACAAAATAAAAACATATAAATATCATCATATAAAACAGATACCTCTATATATCATTCATCTTCTTCTTCATCAAACTCAACATCTTCAATATCATCTTCATCATGAACATTGTCATTTCCCCAATACCCAATTTATCTAGATTCAACAACTATAATTAAAAACGACACTAAGATTACATGAAAGAAAAAAAGCATAAGAGATTTATAGTACAAAACGCTCACCACATGTAGGAATATCATTGATATTCTTCTTCATCCAACTCATCATATTCTGTATCATCATCTGGTATTTCATAATCATCATCAAATGGATTGGCCATACAACATCATCATCAATACTGTCATAATTTTTTATAATATCATCATCAGATATAGCGTCATCGAGAACATTATCATCTACATCATATGGTTGATCGACTTCTTCGACTTCGTCATATGACGATAAACGGTCTACCTCCTCATGTTCCCCTGTATCACCTTATAGTTCTTGAATATCATCTTCTTCCAATACATTATACTTTAAAGGCCTTCCTCTTGGATCATATCTAATAACAAACGACCAACTTGGTTTACCAGGAACCTCGCAATAGAATACCTGCTCACATTGGCTAGGAAGAACATAACTTTCTAGACCTAGCTCAAATGTCCTTGTATTAACCATGGTAAAACCATTGTCATTGGTGCATCATGAATTGTCCATGTAAGAATCCCATGGAATTGAAATCCTCTTTGACCTATTGGTCTAGAGATGTCGTACATAGTGATTTTTTCCTATAACTTTAAGAACTCATCGACAAGAGGCTCAATATATGCATTCATATCTTTCACTTGGTACTTACCTAAATGGTTAAAAAATACACATAATTACTACACCTTGTATACATATATGAAATTGTGCAATGAACAAGACAAATGAAATGTTAAACA
>ML814614.1:166040-201580 GCA_009831015.1 Picea engelmannii
AAATGGATTTAATGACTCCATAAGCCATAAAGTAATCCCTCAAACCATATCACTATCACACTTACTCTTGAAGGGTTTATTTATTTCCTTCTTCCCTTGGGACCTATCCCTCTACCTAGTTATTTTATTTCATGTCTATGTTGGCACAACTAATAGGGTTTATATGAAGGCCCTCATGTAATTAAACATTACAACTCACATGAGGTCTTGAGTTGGTGTGATGCTTGAAGGGGATACTAAGGTGAATTAGTTACATGAGTTGTATCTTAAGTGATAACTTACTTTGAATGTTTTAAGGAATACGATTTCTTGTGACCTTTGGCTAACCCTGTCTTATAATTTGATTTTTTTGGGGTGGCCCTAACATAGTTATTGAAGGGACATCCTTGGCTTGTACCTAGGATGATGTTCCTTTATTGTAGGACCTTGGCATGTGTGATGTAGATAAATGAGTTATACAGTGGATCACCATGTTCAAACATGAGCTCTCACACACTTGGAACCTTGCATGATGGAAAAATGTGTTTGGATTGAATGGATTTATCCATGATGGCACACAGATGGGACATAATCCCATAGGCTGGGAAGAGTACCATATAGCTCATTATTCACCAGATCATGGATGTTGCAACAATACATAGCTAGACACCATGCAGAGATGATACATAGCTCCCCCCATTCTAGACACAAGACCTTCGATCCTAGACCTTGGCCCTCATTTGATAACGATTCCATCTTTTAGGTTTTGATCGATAGTTGGGGTATAAATGATGATTTGCATGACCTTGGGTGAGAAGTCACATCACTTTCTGTCACTTCACCTTGGATTGGTGCCATGTGACCTTTAGAGGCCTCCTCCTTTCCTAGGAGGGAATAATGCCACACACATGTGGCCATTATTGATATATTTTATGCATTTTAACATTTGTAATGGATAAATGAGGGGTTATACCCACTTGAATTAACTTTTATATTATTTTATGTGAACAAATTATCTAGGATAGCCTCATATAAGAAGGCTAGTGTTATCCTTTTCATTTCTCATCATCACTCCTCACCTTTATGGGGAAACAATTTAAATTTTTCGCTATTTCAACAATTCTTGGTCATTTCTCTAATGCGCTATCTTTGAAGAAGGTTTCTTGTGGACTCTTTGGATCATTTTGGATGGATATCTCTGAAATTAGGGTTTTATGCTCTTTGTTTCTTGGATAAAGTAGGTAATTTTTTGCAATTATATGGTATTTTGTTAATGTAAATGGTGAAATTTTTATTTTGTTGCAATAAGCCTTGTTTTGTTGAAACCCTAAGAGGGGAACATAAGTGTTTCTTCCCCTCACAAATTTTTATTTGTCCAAGTTAGTGAAACTTCCTTGCTATAGTTACAATCCCAAAGCCCTAAATTTCTATCAATTTAGGATTGTATCCCTAGACAATTTATCCTTGGCCTAAGTGAAGCTACAAGAAGAGAAAATGGTATCGAGAGCCCAAACATTATTGCACACTAGATATCTCGTTCCTCAAAGTCTAAATCCTAAGTCCCAAACGTTCTTACACCTTAGGGTTTAAAATATACCTCTTGGTTTCAATTAGATCAATATTCAAGCTTGGATGCATTTGGGACTCCATAGGTTCTAGAATGACAACAATGCTCATCATAAGCAATATTGTGGTGAAAGTAGTTTTTAAAAACCATTTTTTTAAATAGCTCAAGTTTCCTACTAAATCTACTAACCCTAACTCTATCAAACTCACAATAAATATTGTTTTCATTATAAAAGTTTTCTACAACCACCGAAAATTTTCCTAATTTTATACATACACCTAATTAGAAGTGGCTTAACATTGTTGAAACACAGACTGACACTTTGGGGGGGGGGGTGAATCAGTGTCTGGATCTTTTGGATACTTTTCACACTTTCATATATTAACTAAATTAACTGAATAAGATATATGTTGTTCAATTAATTATTCATAAACATGTATAACAAAAATTGTATGAATTAGATAAAATATCATTATTCTATCCATTTAACTTGAATGAATACAAATAAAATGAATCCTTTAATATATTCAACTTCAACTGAATATGAGAGATCCAACTCTTTGATACAAGACCCATCTTGTTGATCTCAGATCCAACTGAGATGTCAGGAATCCAATCCTCATTACAAGAATCATCTTGCAAACATGCACCAACCTGATAGAATGAACTTTCATTCAATCTATTATATATATATAGATAAATAGATATATAGATAGATATAGATATAGATATCCATCAAGACAACTTCTTCCATTCATATTATTTTACTTATATATTCTTCCAAAGCATGCCACTTTGAAACAATGTGTCCTTTTGGAATGAAACATTGGACCCCTTCATATAATTAACACAAATGGTAAATTTTATTAATTGATTTGCATACACTCATTTAGACAATGATTTTAATATGAAGAATATGGAGTGATGGAAACAAATTTTAAAATTCTACGGCATGGGTTTTTGCAAAACATGCCCAATTAGCCGACACATGGGAAATATCCCCATAAAGTGTGCAAAGTGGTCGGTACAGGCAATTATTTTAACAAAACTTGCCCAAATTTTCCTTTTGTTGTCGGATGCCAGATCGAATCCAGTACATATTACCTTTTCCTGAATGTTTAAATCAACCTCCACATATCGTCTTTTTTGGTGATTATTTAAAATCAACTTGTAAATATTTTACTTGATGGTTATATTAAAAACAGTTCCCTCTTAGATACTAGTCACTAAAGATTTGAATTGGTCTCAACCTTTTCGTATTTTATTCCTCATTCCACTGACAAACATCTTTTTGGTTGACTAAACTAAGAGAAATTTTGACTTGAGTATTTCAATACTAGTCAACCCATATTGCTTTAGCCTCAACCCAACTTGTATTTAAGTTTGTTTTGATTTCAATATTTAGGTTACTTCTTTCATGGACCGACACGACTTGGAAGAAAATTGACTTGAGAAATTCGACTTTGGTCGTCTTGACTTGTATTTCCTGACTCAATTTTCCTTCGACTTCGACCTTCAATTGGTAGACTTGTCTTCGACTCGTCTTGAAATCGATCAACTTGTCTTCTCTAAATTTCATCAATCTACAGGCTTGTAGTCGTTTGAATTTTCTTTGACTCATCTTGCAGTCGATCGACTTCTATATATTCGACCTTATTTTTGTTTGAATCTACTCGACTTGTGACTTGATTGTGTCAATGCTTCCTCACTAAACATCCACCATTGACATTCTGTCTCATCTATGGAATCTTCTTCAATTGAGATTTTTTGAATTACTTTTAATGAAGAATGTTTTATTAACTCAGTTATTTGTGATTTTTATGGATCCATATTGGATTATCCATTTATATTTTTTATCTAGACAATTTTTTCACAATTTCTTCTTTTGTGCATGGATGTTAATCATGCAATCTCAACCTTATACAATATAGGATGAGTGTATCAATCTCATACAATATATTAGTCAATATTATCTTTCTACTGATATCCAAGTCACATTCATAACATTATGTCCAATATTGACAATGATTTAAATTCAAGTCACCTTCATAACATTATGTCCAATATTGACAATGCTTGACATTCAAGTCACCTTCATAACATTTGTCCAACCTTCATAAAAGTATGTCCAATATTGACAATGCTTAACACTCAAGTCATCTTCATAACAATATGTCCAATATTGAAAATGCTTCTCAAAGCAATCAATCAATGATACTTCACCTATTTATCAAGGTTGACATAAATGAAAACTAAATTGCCAACAATATCCCCTTTTGTTATTGATGACAACCTTAGTAAAACAATCTTACTTCCCTTGTGGAATGTATTCTGTATTTCGAGTCCTTTGAGATGAATTTGTTTTACTCTTTATCTCTCCCCCTTTGAAAACATTGACAAAGGGAATATTTCTCTTTTTCCCCTGAGATGATTCTTCCCCTAAGGTGATCCTCCCCCTGGGTGATGCTCCCCCTGTCTTTATCTCATTTATTTTGAACTTTGTTTTTATTGTTTATCTCTCCTCTTTTGACATCAATAACAAAGGAAAGAAAATGTTTACTTATTTTTGTTACAAATTGTTTTGGTCACCTCAGTGATCACCTGACAAGATGTGTTCATGTTCCCTAAAAATATTAAAAGAGACATTCTCCATGGGAAAAGTGATTTGCTTTCCGCTACCAAAAACCATATGAAGGAAGGTCATCACACCATGTTATATGAATGGGGAGAAATGATGCTTGATCGTCACACTCTGCACTATACCTGGATTGTGACATCATCGCATGTTGCTTGTGCATAGGGTGTGGGGATTCTTAAAGCATGGGAAAAGTCAAATTTAACGAATGTTATAGAAAGTAATCTTCTAGAAGATGAGGTGGCCTCCGATAGGTTTTGATCTTACTGGATTCTTTGATTTGGTGGGATCATCCTAATATCCTCACCCATCTCTCTTTCACACTATATAAAGAGGGATATCTCATGGAAAAGGATAAGGTTGAATAGGATAATAATTGTATGGAGAGTTCTACTTCAGATTATGCTTGAGAGATTCACTTTAGTTCTTCAAGTCAGATTGTGGATCTTCTTCATTCAAGGCATTTGGAGAAAAGGTGTGTGTGTTGAAGAAAATAACCATTGAAAGGGGACCTTGCAACATCAAGGCATGGGTTGTATTCTCTACTTTCTATTCACTTAATACAATAATGAATTTCTTCCTTATATAAGCATCTTGTATTCTATTGTATAATTCCCTGATAATATAAATAAACTTCATTAGAATGTATATACTTTTTTTTCCCTCTTTGTTCATTTGTGATTCTTGGACATGCTTACTATTCTGCAAACCCAATGAAGGAGCTACAAGAATGACACTAGTGAGGATCAAGCATCGTTTAAAAGGTATGTCACTTGTACCTCATTAAACTAGTTCATATGATAATGATGTTTAAGGCGAAGTGTAAATTTTGTTCTGTTTTTTTCTAGTTTCCAGTGGGATCTAGGGAGATATTTTTGTGTCTACACTTACTGATTAATCCGATAACAAAATTGGAGACCATACTGGGGATACGACTTTCTTTTGGTTTTTTTCCTCTTATTTTATTTTATCCTTCATTATTTTGGTTAAATTCATTCTTTGATTCTATGGGTGATCCATCTGGACTGCATGGATATGAAGGTTCAATTAGATGTTTTGTCTTCCATTTTTTCCTTAGTTCTAGAGATCGTCGCATTGTGCTATATAGATAGACCGTGACTATCCTCTGACGTTGCACTCTACTAGTGCATACCAATGCAACGATATCACATTGCACCCTATTGGAAGCATGTGATGACCGTAGATCGTTGCACTGTGCTCCACTGCAACCTAGGACGATTCTTGTAGGAATTGTCAGAGAGAGCTATTTTTTTCTTTTTTCACCCAGTTTCGCCTCAATTTTCTGGGATGAACTTCTAATACCAGTGATTGATTGATTTCTAAGTTTGAGGCTTTCATTTAGTTGGTTTTCAAATATTAAAAGTTTTTCTTTGTAATTTTGCAAGTTTTTCTTTTGATTCTTGTCACAAGGGTATGATCTTTAGATTTCGATCCTAAGTGCTTGCTTGACAAGGAGTCCTTGATTTATTTTAATTTTTGGATTGTTTTCACTTTCTGTATTTTTAATTGATTGAGAGAAACTTTTGCTTGTGTTTGACAAAAATCTTTCCTATCATTTCATTGTTGTCTACATTATAGTTTTGATTTGGGAATTGTGTTAATAATGTGTTAATTTTATTGGATTACACTTTCTTTTCTTCATTACATATCTGATCTGATTTGAGAAAGAAAAAAATGAAGTCATTTCTTTTTTTTGGTAATTGATCACAAGAAAATTGTTGCATTCAAAATATTTTGTTAAAAGAGAAAATTGGAAAATTTTGTAACTTTTGGTTATTCGGAATTGTTCATTCAAAAATCGAGAAATGATGTTTCATATCTTTTGTAGTTGAAAGAGATACCTTCTCCCTACTATAATTAGAGTTCATCAAGTTAAAAAAATTGCATAATCATCTCTTCTTTAATTTTACTGGGTCAAGGTCACATACGTCATTAGTTTAATTTCCATTTCCCTTTTGAGTAAACAACAACCTTTAAAATACCACATAATTTTAAAATTTATTAGCAACTTTTATTTTTTAGAAATTCTCTTCACCAGCATTAGCTAGGATAACACTTTGGAATAGGTTGTAAGGCACACTCTCCAAAGCATCAAAACACACAATAGTAACTTGTGATAGGGAGATCTCAAATCCACTTGCTACATTTTGTCCTGGGAATACCTTCTAACACAAGGGTCAATCATGAGGTCGCACTAGGACTGACATAGTTATTCACCCTACATTGTCGATCTTAGTGTAGAGATTGTGCGTATTATTGGGGATCACTTTAGAGGAAAATCCTGTGGGGACCTTCTTGAGTTTATTTAGGGCTAGATAACCTACCTTTGGGCATGGATCGGATTGTCAATTGTTTCCCCAGGAATCATTATCACAATTGGTAACCTTAGTAGCCTATATCTTTAGGGTATTTACACGAGGTGAATGTGGAGGGGCATGTCTTCACTGTACCTGGAATCGGCGTTGGCCAAACTCACTTGGGCTCCTTCGAGAGTATACCCACAATTATGGATGGAAGCTTGCACCAAGGTGTAAGTTTGTTAAGAAGGTCATCAACATAAATTTTCCACCCTCTTTATCCCAACCCTTTCTTGTCTTGATTTTGTGACGTTGGATTTCATCACCAACTAGTGACTTCAAAATAAGAAGGTGTGTTTGTTTGGTTTAATTTCTAGATTTTATTAGTGAGTGATGTTTGTTTCTCTAGTTGGCCATAGATTTGTTTCGTTCTTTATTTGGTGTGACCAACATCAGCCCTTTCCATTCACATAGGATGCAAGGGCTACCTCCAGAAAATATGGAAGATTACATCCCTTTTCTTCCTAACTCACCAGAGGGCTCTCATGAGGGAGAAGTCGGTAATGAAGTAGCCTATGATATTGGAAGTTTGAATTCTTTAAAGGGATTCAAATTTATATCGGCTTCTTTAGAGGGATTCATACTTCTCGTAAACCCGTTATTAAATCTTAGAGAAGACCCACTTCTGCTCCGACTAAATTTATTGGGAGAAATTATTATTCAAGATCATACTCAGATACCTATTGGACCTCACATAGAGTCTGGTGTGGACGATCCACCCTTTCATAGTGAATCATTGAGAACCTCAGTTCGTACTACTGGAGTTGTTCATAGAACCACCTCGGGACATGATATTTTTGACACACTAGGAATTATTTCTAATCAACCTATTGCATCACAAATGCCTAGGATGTATGTTACCTATACGGTACCTTTATATCATTTTACCGGCACAACCAGTAATGTCGTCATAGTTTTAGACCAATTGTTGGTTGCTTCCCACTCGATTCTCCCTCTCCAAATCGCCCACTCTAACATGGTCCCAAAATCTACAACTATTTCTACTAGAAATGTGGTTATAAATAAAGCTCATATTGGAACACCGCCTCCTCTTAGATCAAATCTGTCACTTTCCCCTGCATATAACTCTTTGAATACTTCCATCGCTATCCCTACCCAGAATCCATTTGGAGGGTCTAATATTTCTGTTCCTCCTGGTTACAATGATGCTAGTCATTTTATTCCTACATATACCCAGGTTCTCTCCAGGGGGCCTTAAGTTCCTCCTCCACCTTTGTCTGGGGGATCTAATCATCCTTGCCCTAGTGGATTCAATCTAGTTGGAGGAACTAGTCATGATGTCACTTCAAGTTCTCAAAGTCCTATTAGAGGACAACCTCAAGTTGGGGGACAGCCTCATCTTGGGGGGAAACCTCAATTTGGATGCCATAACCCAATTTATGGACAAAGTATACCTGCATTACACTATCAACCTTGGAATCTTCCTTTCCAAGGGAACCAACAACCGTCTGAGGGGTAACATCGTCTAGTTAATTCTTTTGTAGCCCCTAATTTTGGACAATTGTATCCAAGCTCTATGAATCCTACCTAGGGTCAAAATTTTCCATCTAATGTCCCTTTCGAAGGGAAAATACCTAATCAACCAAAACTTGTTGGATATTTTATTCAAAACCCTCCACAATCGAATATGTCAGGACTATCTAAATATCTACAGACTACTCATGGTCTTATTGGTGTACTACGGGACTACCTCCTCAAAGCTACCAGTTTCCTCAAGTGAACAGACAACTTCCATTTCTTTCTACTTTGGATTTACCATATTTATCTAGGATTTTGAATGAGCTTATTTTTCATTCTCCTTATTGGCCCATCATATCGGCTAAGTTACTGTCTGACATTCCTAAGTTTGATGGTCAATCGTGAGAAGACCATAATAATCATGTTATGACTTTCCATCTTTGGTATTCGTCTAACTCATTGATGGATGACTCTATAAGATTATGACTTTTCAAATGAAATTTCATGGGTTTGGAAGCCAAATGGTATATTGAGTTACCACAAGGTTTCTTTAATGACTTTAATACCCTAGCCATGGCTTTCTTAATGCATTACCAATTGCCAATTTGATATGAGATAGGAACCAAAATTTTGAGTTCTTTTAAACAATCCTCTTCCACTCATATTCCTGATCATACATGAGTGGAGGAGGAGGAGACACTTAATCAAAGTTCCCCTTCCTGATAAACTATTGGCTCAGTGGTTTACCAAATCACTCATTGGGCCTATAGCACATGATGTTTCGATGGGTGGTGTCATCACTGAAGAGCAGGAGATTATTCATGCTCAATATCTGGATCTCATTTATACACAAACGATCACACTCTACGACTTTATCCCTGACACTCCTCGTCCTTCTACGAATCCTACCCCAACATATCCAGGAGCTTCTCATGTTGTTGATGGTGTGATTTAAACTTTCCATGCTGAGACTCAGTATACACAAGCCAATCATACCAATCCCAAGTCTACTACTTCTAATTTACAAAATACTCCTACTCCTACTCCTTCATCCGATAAAACTTCTAAAGTTAATCCGGTTCAATCTACACTTGCCAGTTAAAATTAAAATAAAAAGAAAGGAAAGGGTAAGAATGAGAAAAAAAGTAATAATCAACAATCTGAGAAACCCAAAACATAGCCTGTTAATGACAAAGATAACAATAAACCACATTGTCCTTTCCTTATCTGTGGTGAGGATCATTACACGAAAGATTGTCCACGACATGCGGAGGTTACTAAGTTCCTTCAAGGGACCGGGAAACCTCCTACACCTATCATCTTCTCACAACCTTTTCCTTCTTAGCAGTAGGCCCAATTGGTCATTCATTACCAACCTTCTCCTTCTACAACATATTATTTCCTTATGTGTACCGGTGACTCCAAGAAGAACGAGGTTGCAGTCACAACTCGAGCCAAAGATTATTCTCCTTCGAAAGAGAAATTTGATGATTTATCACCTTCATTGGTTCAACCTCCTCCCCAAATTCACCTCCAAACAGTCCTCTTCATCTTGAAATACGAGGCCTAGATACATTTCTTTGTCCTCCTCCCAAGGTATTTGTTCGAAAGTCTTCATTTAATCCTCACGCATGTGCTACCAAAAACTACAATAATGTAGAAGACCTTCCGCAAGCATCCTCTGTGATGTTGGATCTCGAAGTCCTTAAAATGTTTCCTACTCAATGGAAGGTGTTGTTAAAGGATATTGGTGAAATTGATCCTAACGATACGAATTTGATAATATTTGACTTGGAAGATCATATTCCAATGCTTCCTCCTCAATTAGCATTTCAGATCCAAGTTGTTGTGGAAAATAAGAATATTTGTCGAACCATTATTGATGAAGGAGACTCGACTTGAGTTATGTATATTATGTTTTGGAAAGCTATTGGCTCTCCTACCCTTATCAAGTCACATATAATCTTAAGGCCTTTAACAGTACATAGTTTAAACCTTATAGTGTTCTTCCTTCATTGTCTATTATGTTAGAAGGTAAGGTGGTTAATGTTGATGTTGAGGTATTTGATGCACCTCTTGATTACACCCTTCTACTTGGTCATCGTTGAATTGATTCGATGCCCATGGTTGTGTCTACTCTTTTCCATTTGTCACATTTCCCACACCAACGAAAAGTCATTACTATTGATCAATTGGCCTTCTTTAATTCTGATTCACTTACTAGCAACATACCTTTTATCTCGAAAACACCTCCCGATTATGAGAATGTT
Source organism: Picea engelmannii (assembly GCA_009831015.1). Classification (NCBI taxonomy): domain Eukaryota; kingdom Viridiplantae; phylum Streptophyta; class Pinopsida; order Pinales; family Pinaceae; genus Picea; species Picea engelmannii. The sequence goes on from ML814614.1 coordinate 176,349, forward strand.
GGACTACATCTTTTAAAAGATTAAACCTTGATGGGTACATTTCCTATTCTGCCACCTGACATTCCTCATCCTTCTCTCTCTTCGATTAACATGATATCAACCTATGTTCATGAAACCCTTCAGTCTTATGACCCATGGAGAGTACCTAGCTCTGGTGACTATCTTCATTATGGTAATAGAATGCCTTTAAGTCTACTGGAATTAGCTTATCAAGCTATTCAATCAGAAACTCCTTCTCCCCTTTCTCTCGGTGATACATCTTCTGATATATTTCGCGTGATCTTTCCTACTGATGAGATTATGATCACAGTCATGTCTATGGGAGATACTCCATGGGATGATGGGAATCATCTTTCTATTCTCTTCCTCGAACGTGAGACCATAGAGAGTTACCAACGGGTTTTGACTTTGTCTACCATTGTTGTTATTTCTTTTGTTCCTGAGTCAACACACAATGTTTCGTATGAAGGCAACTTCAGTAATATTTCACCTACCTTTCCTCTCAACATATCGATTTAACCTGGGGTCGTGGAAAATGTTCATATCGATGCCTCATTTTCTACTGATGAGGTCCGCACTTATAAAGCTCTTTTCCAAGAATTTCATGATGTTTTTTCCTAGAGTTATGAATAAATGCCTAGTATTAATCCTAATATTGTTGTGCATGAGATTAAGAATTACCCGAACGCTAAACTTCTTCGGTGGAGACTTTTCCCAGTACATCAACGTAAAGTTGTTGCTATTAAGCTTGAAGTAGAAAAACTTCTTAAAGTTGGCTTTGTCTATCCCATGGCTTTGACCGATTAGGTATCCAATCTTGTTCCAGTAAACAAGAAACAAGGAACGATCTACATTTGTGTAGATTATAGGGATATAAATAAATCTTGTCCCAAAGACAATTATCCAACCGCTTTTGTTGACCACATTTTTGATGACTATGCCAAGACTGAAATCTTCTCCTTCATGGATGGTTTCTCCAGCTATAATAAAATTAATATTTTACCTATGGATCAACATAAGACTACTTTTATCTATCCTTGGGGAACCTTTGTGTACCTGAAACTACCTTTTGGTCTAAAAAAAGTTGGTGTGATTTTTCAGCACGCTATGTATTATTATTTTCATGACATTAAGCACATTATACAACCCTATCTAGATGATCTACCGACACATTCTATCCATCGTCAATATCACCCGACACATCTACAGGCCATTTTCCTACCCTGTTGTTATTATCACATACGCTTGAATCCACACAAATGTGTTTTTTGTGTGAAATCTGCATGAATTCTTGGTTTTATCATCTCTATACATGGGATTAGGTTAGACCCCTTGAAGGTTGAGGCCATTCTAAATTTATCTCCTCCTTTCATGCTATGCCAACTCTAAAGTTTGCAAGGAAAGGAAAACATTTTACATTGATTCATTCCAAACTATGTTGAGTTAACGAAAGGATTTACTCGACTTCTCAAGAAAGGTTACGATTTTGTATGGGACAATACTACAAACAAATCATTTGAAGCTTTGAAACTCACCTTAACCCATACACCATTATTGTTTCCACCTAACTATAGCTGAGATTATTTCTTGTACCTAGCTACTTTGGACTCTACCATTCCTGTGGTTTTAGTACAAGAGGATGATTCACATGATGAACATGTTATATATTATTTGAGCTGGAGTCTCACAACCACCGAAACCAAATATTTACATGTGGAGAAACTGGCCTTTTCAATTGTTCAAGTTGTTCAATGTTTTTGTCACTACATCCTATTACACAAAACCACATTCATTTATGATTGCAACCCCATTGAACATATCCTTACTCGAAAATTGTCAGAGGGGAAGTAATCTAAATTCATAGTTATTCTTCGAGAGTTTGATTTGGGGTTTGAACATGCCAAGTCAAAGAAGTCTTTGCTTTTTTCTGAATTGATATCTGACCTTCCCTCTATTGAAAAAGAAACTATGGCAAAGGATTCCTTGCCTGACGAATCCCTCTTTATGATCATTTTTTACGACATATGGTACAAATATATGATGATCTATCTCCAGACCCAAACTTTTCGGTCTGATATTTCTAATACAGATTGTCGTCGTATCCGATATAAATCCCCTCAATACATCATCCTGGGTGATACCCTTTACTGTGGTGGTATTGATTCCATATTTCGACCATGTCTCACTTATGATGAAGCTTAGAAATCTTTGAATGAATATCACTCTAGAGGCTATGGAGGTCATAGGTTTGGGTATGCCACTGCCCAAAATATCTTACGAGATGGTTATTTCTATCCTTCATTGTTTAAGGATTGCATTACTGCTGTCCAAAAATGCCATGTTTTCCAAACCTACAACAATAAGATCCGATCTCACCCTGCTCCTCTTCACCCTATAGTTTATGTTGTTCCCTTCGATAAATGGGGCATTGACTTCATGACATGTAACCCTCACTCAGTTGGGGGGCATGGATACATTATTCTAGCTATGGATTATTTCACTAAATGGGCCAAGGCGATGACTACATTTGATAACACCGGGAAAACTGTAGGATTTTTCATATTCAATCATATAATTACTAGATTTGGTGTCCCTCAAGCCATTGTTACTAATCACGGTAGTCATTTTTGCAATTTCATGACGTTTGAACTTGCTGAGAAGTTGGGTCTTTGACATGAAAACTCAACCCCCTAATATCTATAGGCCAATGGCCAGGTTGAAGCAATTAACAGAATTCTCACAACTATCCTTTGACGGATGGTAGGAATTCATAAGTCAAAATGGCTCATGATTTTGTTCTCAACATTGTTGGCCTATCGGACATCCGTTAAGTCTGCCACGGGATTCATACCTTTCTAGTTAGTATATGGTATCGAAGGAATTTTTCTGATTGAATGTGAAATCCCATCTTTGAAGCTAGTTTCCAAACTTCTCCCTAACACCTAAGCTGAGGATGAAAGTCTTTTGTATTTGATGCAATTATATGAAACCCATCATGATGGTGCCTTAGTTATTGAAACTTAGAAAAAGTGTGTCAAATATCAATATGACAAGCATGTCAAAGTACGTGTTTTTTCTGAAGGTTATCTAGTTATTATTTATGAGGAAGATCTTGATTTTCTACAAGCCGGTAAATTCGAGCCCATGTGGCGGGGTCCTTATATCATTAAATGAGTGTTGGAGAAAGGGACTTATGAGCTGGTAGATTATGATGGAATCCCTTTGAGTGAGCCCAAAAATGGGATTTACTTGAAGAATTAATATGATTAAATCATCTTTTCATGAGTGATGTGTATTTTTATGTATCATACTCTTGTGTGCTTTTTCATTTTTGGCTTCGCCCTTCAACTACTTACCTTGCGTTATAGCTACTTTCCATATGTCGATGTCTTCACTACCCTACACTGGCTTCATTGATGGCGCTAGTCCTAGTAATCAAAACTTAGCATCTATTGCTTGGGAAATATATGCACCTACGAATGAATTGATCAATCTACACGGTGTTTGCCTTGGTCTTGGAACTAACAATATCACGAAATACATTGCAGTTATCAAGTTGTTAATTGACATTGTTTCACTTGGAATCCATCATCTTATTGTACGACTTGATTCAAAGTTAGTATTTCTACAGTTGAGTAACATTTATTCTATCTGAAGTCCTACATTGTTAAGGGTATATTTACGAATTCACCTCTTGGAACGTCATTTTGATTACGTTGAATATCAACACATTCCTCAATGTCTAAATACATTAATAGATGCATTGGCCAATTATGTGTTAGAAAGACATTTGAGAAATTTATAAAATCCAATCACACTTTGTACATACAACAAGTAAGCTGGTAGAAGCCTTACATTTATATAACGATAAAATTTTACAAAAATGGTTTTTTTTCCGAAGACCAAAATATAAAAAATGTGAAGCTCGCAGCTTCATATATAAAAAGCATCAAGGATGTTTCTCTCTATAACACATGACTACCCATGCTTCTCTATAGAGAAATCGACCGATCAATGTGGATACGCCCAATGTGTGGCGTTGGTAATTCTTATGAATATCATATATAGTGGCATCAGAGACATTCATGGTGAGTCCCTCCAGGTTTTATTCTATGGCCTCAAAATATGCTACAGATACTCCTTCTACGACACCTCTCTCCCCTCACCTTTGGATATGGCATGAACCTAGAGGTCGAAAAGGTCCCACATCTTCATTATCGAAGAGCACTTGATTAGTCATCAAATAAATAACAAAAAAAATAAATTGTATCATTAAAAATAACAAAAAGATTATATGAAAAACATTTACTTCTTACCTATGTCCCCCCACTGGGAATCTTCGAGAAGAACTAGGTATAAATCTCCACAAAACTCTACCCCAACATATGCATAATCTTCAACCATGAACAACTGAGTCCTCAACCATTGGAAGAAGACATCATCATATCTGACGATGCGACCACCTGCATGTCGATCCATGAGATATACCTACTTCTTCATCCTTGGATCCTATGGAGCAGGTATACCCCAATCCATATGTAAGTGTAGGATAGGGAACCTTTCCAGGAATAAGGATACCAAAATAGACCCATATCCAAATTGTTTTAACCCACCACTTCTGCACTTGTTAAGTTGTTTCTTCATGCTTTTTAGGACCTCTTCGCACCAGTTGAAGACTTTGGGCTCCATACATTCTAATGAATATTGAAAATGGCTATGTATATCCATGTGGGGAGATATACTCCATGCCATTCAAGTAATATTATAGTGGATATTCTGCAAAGGAAAATCTCATACATCCCTGATAACTACCTTATCGCTATGCTTCTCGGTACTCGACACACAATGATGACTGACATAGTAGTTCATAGGCTCACCTCCACCCATGATAACTATAAGTGTCACCCATCAACCATGGAAAGATATGCCTATCAGGAAATAGATATCCTCGATATCTATGGTGAGTGTGTGGGCGCCCACATGAAATGCCTGCTCGTTTCAGTCCCACATGTGAACCAAGTACTCTAGTAGTCTCAATAAGGCCCTCATGCCCTGAATCTTGAAGAACTTTAGTAACCCACACTACCAGAGGGCCATCACTATTCCTAATTCATTCCTGATGAAGTAATTTTCTTTTTTGTGCTCTCGTTTGCACCACTCCAACATCTTAGCCGTGGAAAACCTGCCAACAAACCATAAGATAAGATTAGAAACATAATTTTATTTCCTGGGGTTTTTCCCTTGTTGGGTTCATCTTTTTAAATTTTGGGATGTGTTCATCATAGGAATGTGCATTCGCACAGTGGTATGTCATCACACCCTACCTATAGGGTCACCTGTGATGGTCCTATATCATCGCAGTTCCCGATATAGGGCACCAGCGATGACCTCAACGCATGGGTAACCCCTAAAAAATCAACCCAAAACATAAATTTAGCCAATGAAAATCAATTTTTAAACCATGAAAAGATGAAGGAGAAGGAGATTACCTCTTTTGCGGAGATGATTCCTGAAATGATCTGCAGTGCACTCCGCAATCAACAATTGAAAATTGAGGTGAAAAGGGGCTTTGGAGCAATATTTGGGCAAAGTTACAAATGAAATGGTAAAATGTGGTTTGTTGCCTATTTTATTGACTTTTATCACTTTTCATTTGTATATTATATTATTTCTATTCTTTATCCAAACCCTAAAGTCTTAACAACTTTACAAGTGATTGATTTTTGTAGATTGAAAAGTCTAGAGGTGAGACGTTGGAACAAGGGTCTGCTTTTTTGGTTTATTTTTATCGCATGTACAGATCCTTTTAGGGTTTTTCAGGAAAATATCTGAGCATAGTCTTAGTTATTTCTCGCACTCATAAAACCTTGAGAATTTAATCAAGTAGTCTTTCGTCATTTTTTCAAACTCGTAATGGTGACACGCAAAACGAAACCCATGGAGTATCATTTAAGCTCTTTTTGCACTCCTTTAAAATGAAAAGATTGTCGAGTGACCTTGTTCTATTCACGCTCCTAAAATTATTTGAATAAAACATCTTATGAGCATTAGGTTATCTCGTCAAATAAATTTACGAAAAAGGACCTTATGGAGTTCTCTTTACGTGTTTTTCAAACTCTCTAAAAATGAAAAAACCTAAAGTTTTCTCTCCTTGGACTCGTTAAATAAATATTGAAAGACCAATATGGGATCAAAACAATCCTTCTTAGGGTTCGTTAAACATACTCTGAGGGAATCATGTGAAGGATGAGCTTACATCAACAAGCATATGTTATCCTCCTCAAGCTTGCGTAAAAATAAAGAGGTACTCACCAAAAATCATGGGGGGGAATTGGGAAAGAAATGTGTCTCTGTATTTGTGTTAGTGGCATTAATAGTCACTCTTGAACATGACACCCCCCTTCATCATTGTATCCGGGTTGGGAAATCCATTTGTCACTTGTTTTACCATCCACAATTTCATATGTTGGGTCCTACTTGAGTCAATGATGTCAAGACCATTGTCGTGTCATTCATATGTTCAAGAGAATTCTAACATAAGAAAGCCTTCTATCGAATCGGCCATATGCAGTTAAAAATTTTCTTTTGTGTCAGCCTTCCCCGTGTCAGTTCCAAACCACATTATACTCTGATGTAACTCAAATTTGTTACATATTTTGTGTCATTGATGAGGGATACATCAAGTCCATCTTGTGATGAGTATTTACTATTTTCCTATTGACCTCAACTCATTATCCGGGAACAAGACCTGGAAATCATTTAGTATTGTAGAGATTGCATGCCTCAATGGTAGGTTTCTTCACTTTCAACAGTGGGTTCACATAATTGACCCCTGATTGGAGGATTCCATCGAGTGTTCAACTTCAAATCATTTATTCACATTCGCTGGATTGTACTAGGGTAACTTGGGAGTCATTGACATCAATGGTGATTTCCCTCGTACTTGTTAATTATTTTCATTAATGGTCGGTAATCAAGTAGTTTCTACCATGTTTGTCCTCGACACCTATACTCACATGGTTAGATTCATACTTATACATGATGGAAATGAAGACCCTATATCTTATCATTTTGATCCAGGTTGCGATGGAGTATTCATGAATTCGTACTAACACATATATCCATTGTGTATGTTTTATCGCTATGTCCGATTTTGAATTATTTTACAGCATAGATCCACAATGTATTCTTGGTGGCTATGCTGAATCATGGTGACATGGATCCATAGTTTATGTTTAGTGGCCATTAATCACTTGAAACTTATAATTAGATTCACTTGTATTCTGATCATGGGAATGCCTACCTCAGAGATGGTATGATATTATGCAGATGCTTGATTGTTTGCAAGCTCTTGAACGATTCTCTCCTTATTTTCGACACACACATTCTACAAAGTATTTTAGCTATCATGAGTTCCAACTTCATACTCTGGTGTGCATTATGTTACACATTATTTTGGTCACCTCAGTGATTACCTGACAACATGTGTTCATGTTCCCTAAAAATATTAAAAGAGACTTTCTCCATGGAAAAAGTGATTTTCTTTCCTCTGCCAAAAACCATATGCACGAAGGTCGTCACACCTTTCTATATGCATGGGGAGTGACGATGCCTAATTGTCGCACTCTGCACTATATATGGACTGCAATGTCTTTTCATGTTTCTTGTGCATAGGGTGAGATGATGCTTAAAGCATGGGAAAAGTCAAATTTCACGAATGTTCTAGAAGGGAATATTCTAGAAGATGAGGTGGCCTCCGATCAGTTTGGATCTTACTTGCTTCTCTGATTTGGTGGGATCATCCTAATCTCCTCATCCATCTCTCTTTCACACTATATAAAGAGGGATATCTCATGGAAAATGCTAAGGTTGGATAGGCTAAGAATTGTATGGAGAGTTCTACTTCAGATTATGCTTGAGATCTTCACTTTAGTTCTTCAAGTCAGATTGTGGATCCTCTTCATTCAAGGCATTTGGATCAAAGATATGTGTATTAAAGAAAATATCCATTGAAAGGGGACCTTGCAACATCAAGGGATGGGCTATATTCTCCACTTTCTATTCACTCAATACAGTAATGCATTTTTTCCTTATATAAGTACCTTGTCTTCTATTGTATAATTCCTTGATCGTATACATAAACCTCATTAGAATGTATATATATATTTGTTTTCCCTCTTTGTTGATTTTTTATTCTTGGACAGACTTACTATTCTGCAAACCCAAGGAAGGACCTACAAGGATGACACTAGCGAGCATCAAACATCATTTAAAAGGTATGTCACTTATTCCTCATTAAACTAGTTCATATGATAATTAAGTTTAAGGTGAAGTGTGCCTTTTGTTTTCTTTTGTTCTAGTTTCCAGTGGGATCTAGGGAGATTTGTTTGTGTCTGCACTTACCGATTAATCCGATAAAATGTTTCTACCCTTGTGAATGTGCCAGTTGTTATCTCAATTTATTGGGAATTTTGTGTTCAAATAGGGTTTTACTCTCTTCTCCTTTGTCATAATGGACAAGGGTGTGAAGCTTACTTATCTTATTGATCTATTTTTTCTTCTTCTTGATATTATTTAGTTCTTTGATTCCAAGAAATATTTATTATTCTTTCATATCATTAATAACGTTTCTTTGTTCATTCTCTGTCTTTATATATTTTGAACTCATTTTGTTGCTTTCTTCTTCAACTATTATTTGTTTTATTCATCACACTATTTTATAGACTAATTTTTTTTTGAGAGTTCATCATCATCACCATTATTTTGTGCACCATAAGCTTCTTCGTATTCTTCTTTATAAATTCTTCTTCCTTGAGCATGTTCCTTTTCATATGCAAATATATTAATTTCACATTTATTATTAGGAGTTTCATCCAACAGTTTATTGTTATCGATTTCTTCATTTTTAGGTGCAAGATATTCATCATCTTTCTTGTTTTTTGCTTCATATTTTCTTCTCCATATCTTTCCATAAGGCACTATGTTTGATGAGATTTTATTTTCTACATTTTTCCTTTGAGATTTATCCTCTCTTATTTTCTCCCAAAGTTCATTAGATTTCCTTCTTGACTTGTATGGATTATTTTTCATCGGTTGTCTTCTTGATTTCCCATAGTCTTGGGATTTGTGCCCAAACTTATCATAATTGTAGCATCTCATGTTATGAAAAAAATTTGCTTCTTGCCCAAAATAATTGCATCTCCAAAATCTCATTAAGTTATTGGACCTTCATGAATTTTTCTTTTCGGGACTCTTGCATTCCAATGATTTGTGACCAAAGTTTTTACAACAAAAGCAATAACCATTGAAAGTGTTTCCATACTTGAGTCTATTGTGACATGGGAAGTCTACGTTTTGATATGTTTCTTGTTTTTTACTTTTATAGATTCCTCCTTAACAAAGTTCATGGTTTGTATTTGGTTTTTCATTGTACTTTTTCCTTTTGAGGAGGATAATCCTTTCTCATGTTTGTGAATGGTGTTCCACTTGCCACCTTCTTCTTTCTTATTGTACCCAAGACCAGATTTTTCATCGGTTGGTCTTTGACTGTTCCAGATCTTATCCAGGATGGTTGAGATGTTAAGGAATTTGACAGTTTCTTCTATCTTTTCATTCTTGTTTTTGAGGTTGATAACTTCCAATTTCAGCAGGCAACATGTTTCTTCCTTTTCAGTCAACTAGATTTTTTAGGTCTTCTTCTATTTCCATACCGTCTTCAAGTTGAGTCTTTATATTGATGACTATTTCTTCTATATCATCCAAGACTTATGTGCATTTATTAGTTTTTTCATATGTCTTAAACTCTTCTATTTCTTTTATTAGGTCAACAACTTCAATCTTCAATCTTTTAATTTGATCCTTTTTTTCTAGCTGAATCCTTTTGAGGTTGATCACTTCCAATTCCAGCATGTGGCACAATTCTTCATTTTTATTCAAATGAATCTTTAGGGTTTATTCACTTTTATTAGCTTCTTCAAGTTGAGTCTTTATATCGTTGACCATTTATTTTGTTTCTTATAATTCTTTTGTGAATTTCTTGAGTTTTTCATATGCCTTCAACTCATTCATTTATTTTATTAGATCAACTCTTTAATCTATTGATCTCGTATTCTTTGTCTTCTAGATGAATATTTTTTTCTTTCTCTTCATGGTTGTTAGATTGAACTAATTGTTGTAGTAGCAACATATCTTTGTTTTGAATATCCTCCAACTTTTCTATAGTGCACAAAGTTGTGTATTACATATTTTCAAGATCCTCCATGTTAACTTTAATATATATACCATTTCTTGGTAAGAATATATTCTAATGCAATTATAGCATCAATCTTAAGATTCAATATTGTTTCTTCACCGATTACTAAGGTATGCATCAATTCCTTGATGGAGTTGTCTTCTTGATTGATGACTATGGATTGCATGAATTCCTTGTTTGATTTGTCTTATTCATTTATGACTTAGGATTGCAACAATTCCTTGATGGTATTGTCTTCTTTTTCTGTGTTTTTTACTTTACTCTAATAAGAAATCTTTAGCTAGATCCATAATACTTTAGCAGAGGTGAAGTATCCCATATTTTCTTTGATTCGGTCTGACAGTCCATTATGGATTTCTTTTAAGGGAATCAAATTATTTCTCTTTTTTTCTTTTGTAGTTTTAGATTTGTTCATGAAGGTGGTTAAGTACCAAGGCTTACTTACTATTGAGTCCAAAACACCATATACTCTTGAATTCATATATATTTTCATTATTTCCCTCCATGAAGAGTAGTTTGTTCCATAAAATAAAGGAGCATCATTTGTGGAGAGAGCCATTTGTTCATACATTTATTCATAATCTTCCTTCCAGTGTTTAAATTGTGTTGAAGGAACCCACTCTAATACCAATTGTTGAAACACACACTCACATTGAGAGGGGGGGGGGTGAATCAATATCTGAAACTTTTGGCTATTTTTTACACTTTCATAGATTAATTAAATTAACTGAATAAGATATATGCAATTCAATTAATTATTCATAAACATGTGTAACATAAACTGTATGAAGTAGATAAAATATCATTATTTTATTTATTTAACTTGAATGGATACAAATAAAATCAATCCTTTAATGTCTTCAACTTCAACTGAATATGAGAGATCCAACTCTATGATACAAGACCCATATTGTAGTTATCAGATCCAACTGAGAAATGATGAATCAAACTCTCATAACAAGACCCAACTTGTCGATATTAGATCCTACTGAGATATGAGGAATCCAATCCTCATGACAAGACTCAACATGTAAACATGCACCAAACTGATCCAATGAACTTTTATTCAATTCATTATATATATATATATATATATATATATATATATAAATCCACCAAGACACCTTCTTCCCTTCATATTCCTTTACTTATATAGTCCTCCAAATGGTGCCACTTTGAAACAATGTGTCCTTTTGGAATGAAACATTGCACTCCTTCATTTAATTAACAAAAATGGTAACCTTTATTAATTGATTTTCATACACCCATTTAGATAGTGATTTTCGTATGAATATTTTGGAGTGATGGGAACGAATTTTAAAATTCTACAACATGTGTTTTTTGGAGAACATGCCCAATTTGCCGATATTCAAGAAATATTCCCAGAAAGTGTGTAAGGTGGTTGATACAAAAGGTTCTTTGAAGGAAACTTGCCCAAATTTTCCTTTTGGCGTAGGATCCCAAATCGACTTCAGTGCATATTATCTTATTGTGAATGTCTAAATTGACCTCAACATATCTCCTTTGTTGGTGATTATTTAAAATCAAATTGTAAACATTTTACTTGATGGTTATATTAAAATTGGTTTCCTCTCAGATGTTAGTCACTAAAGATTTGACTAGGTCTCACCCTTTTTCGTATGTTCTTCCTCATTCAACTGACAAACATCTTTTTGGTCGACCCAACTAGGAGAAATGTCGACTTGAGTATTTCAATTATATTCAAACCATATTTCTTCATCCTTGAACATACGTGTAATTAAGTTTTCTTCGGCATCGACCTTTAGGTTACTTCTTTCTTGGACGACTCGACTTGGAATAAAACTAACTTGAGGAATTTGGCCTTTGTCATCTCGACTTGATTTGGCCAACTTGTATTTCTCGACTCAATTTTCCTTTGACCTCGACCTTTATTTGGTTGACTTGTATTCGACTCTTATTGAAATCAATCGACTTGTCTTCTCCAACTTCCATCAATCTATAGGCTTACATTCAGTCGACTTGTTTTGCAGTCGATCGACTTCTAGATAGTCGATCTTATTGTTCTTTGAATCAACTCAACTTGTCACTCGATGGTGTCAATTCGTCCTCACCAAACATCCACCATTGACATTTTATCTCATCTATGGACTCTTCTTAAATTGATATTTTATGAATCATTTTTAATGAGCCATGTGTTATTAACTTACTTATATGTGATTTGTATGGATCCATATTGGATTATCCATTTATTTTTTTTATCTGGACAATTTCTTCTTTTCTGCATGGATGTTAATGACACAATATCAACCTTATACAATATGGGATGAGTGTATCAACCTTATACAATATATTAGTAAATATTATCTTTCTATTGATATTCAAGTAACCTTCATAACATTATGTCTAATATTGACAATGCTTGACATTAAATTCACCTTCATAACATTATGTCCAATATTGACAATGCTTGACATTCAAGTCACCTTCATAACATTATGGCCAATATTGACAATTCTTGACATAAAAGTCACCTTCATAACATTATGTCCAATATTGACAATGCTTGACATTCAAGTCACCTTCATAAAAATATGTCCAATATTGACAATGCTTGACATTCAAGCCACCTTCGTAAAAATATGTCCAATATTGACAATGCTTGACATTCAAGTCACCTTCATAAAAATATCTCCAATATTGACAATTCTTCTCAAACCAATCAATCAATGATACTTCTTCACCTATTTATCAAGGTTGACATCAATGACAACCAAATTGCCAACAAAATTTCTCATAAATCATATCTAGCGATTAGATAATAATATATTGGTTAAATTCTTACTTTCCATGGTCAATTGTGGTGTTTCTAAGCACTAATTGTTGTTTTTATTGAAAATAATTTATTACTATTATATAAGTATTTACTATTGGAAATTTGCTACATCCAATGCAATTTAAGTTGTCTAGTGTCTAAAGAGGTCATTGTTGCATTCTTTATCTTGGTTGGGGTGGGGAGTTTTCTCCTCCCACCCAGGTTCGAGTCTCTTATATGTGACATGATTCTCTCTAGGAGCCAATATTCTCGAAATTATTCACCCTCCTATGTTCTTTGGATTTCGGAGGGGATTAATGTGGACGTAGCGAGCTTTGCGCAGTGAACCACAAAGGAATTATATATATATATATATATATATATATAGAGAGAGAGAGAGAGAGAGAGAGAGAGATAGAGAGAGAGAGATAGATAGATAGATATATATATATATATATATATATATATATATATATTAGAGAGAGAGAGAGAGAAAGAGAGATGTTGCAAATTGTTCTTGTTCTGAGTAGGTACAACAATCACCTTACAACCTCTCTTTCCTTCCAATACCTAGACCAACTAATAGGTGATCAAGATATGGCATGGTAGGAATGGATATCAAACTTGATATTCAATCACTTTAGGTCACCCTGGAATCCTTCCTTGTGGTGGACCTCCTCCATCACTATAACGAGTGAATATTCTAGTTAGGTGACATCGGTAGTTTCTTCCATAGTTACTCAAGATTTGGGAATATTGTGGAGGAATTTGCAAAAGTACAAATCCTAGAATAATGATTTCCTATGATCCTTCCTAATTCCTACTATATTCTCAAGAATGTTTCCCCTCCTCATCCCTTCCTTCCTTTAGGTGGATTTCCCTTCTACATACTTGGAGAATTTTTTAGTTTCTCTTTGGCCACCTTGGTTCCCTGTCTTAGTCACTTGATCTGAATATATATATTTTCCTTTAAATACCCTAACACTCTTTGGGAATCCCTTCTCCATTTCTTGCATCCTTTCCCCTTTTCAACTTCATGACCATTTTTATTTTTCATGTAATTGCCTAGTTGGTGACTTGGTTCTTCCCAAATTGTTAACTTGAGTAAATCCTATTTAATATGACTTATACCTAGTTATGGTTGACCAACCTCTCTCTTGATACCTCTCTTTAGATGTCACCTTTGGTTTGTTTCATTCCTTAACATGTATCTACATAGTCTCATATGTAGTAGTCACACCTCCTTTAGATATCCTATTGCCTCTCCCACCTTTGTTATCCCCATACATGTGTTTTCACCTCACATCTTCAATGGTTCCTTGTAATATATTCATCTCAATATTTTTTTTTTATGAAACCTCACCTTTAATCGTTCCTTTCCAACATCATTTCCTGATGCCTTCAATAACATTAGCTCACCACAATTGGTGTTTTTAATGGTTATTTCCGACATTATCACCTCATGGATTTTCTGATGACACCTCAAAATCAATGATATATTTCATGGTTTCTTTCTAGCATCTCTACCTTATACCTTCACTAAATTTACATCACCATCATTGGTTTCTCCAATGCGGATTTCTATAATTTCTTAGTCATGCCTTTGCTAATCTCACATAATTGAGAAGAAATTCTTCCATGTCCTTGACACTTAAAGGTTAGAATCACCACCTCTCACCTTTTCCTCTTTTCATTTACTCATTTTCTATCCTTTATTCAAAATTACAAAACCTTTTTCCTCTTTTCATTCACTTATTTTCTATCCTTTATTCAAATTTAGATTTTTTTTTTTTGTCTATTTCCTGAATTATGGAAATCCACTAACCTTTCTTTTTTCAAGAATTTAACTCACTCGGACACTTAGATGATCATGTCTCTCCCCACCATCAACTCCCACAATTGAGTAAGTGCAAGTATCATCCTTGTATCCTTACTTCCATGTTTCCTTTATAATGTATTCTTCACGATATAGTTATAGTGATGTTTGATTCATGATAATGAGATTTTGTGCACTCATGTTCATAGTCTAGCTGCTATTGTCATGATGGTTCGACTTATTTAGTTTTTAGTTTATATTCTAATTAATATTTTAATAAAATAGTAGTTACATTTTATTATCTCTAATATCATAATTTTGTTTTTATATTGCTTACATGATAGTTAAAATTATTTAACATCATCAAAACTCATCGTTACATTTTATATTTTAGCTTGTATCTTTCCTTACCTAGTTTAGCTTTCTTATTCCCCTATCATGGAATTATTACTTATCTTGTATCTCATTTCTATTATTCTTTATTATTTTCCTTATATATTTTTGATATCATATTTTATTCTCCTATCATGGCATTATTACTTATCATGTATCTCATGTCTATTGTTCTTTCTTATTTTCCTTATATATTTTTGATATCATATTTCCTAAGTGTGTTGTATATTTTATGTTCATGGGACTGATGATTAGATCACAAGAGACTACCAACAAGGAGAAGATGAGTAGAAGGGAGACTGCCAGAGCAATAGCAAAGCAGCAGAAACAATAACAACAACAAAGAGATGGAGTAGAGGAACAACTCCAAAGAGTTGTTTGGGATCCAAGAGGATTTCAATAGCCATGTTGGAGAGCTCATGAATTTTTCACAGCAGAGGAGTATGATGCAGGAGCATCACTCCCAAGCCAGCCATGCACCATCCAGCCAGCCCATTGAATGCATTCAAGGAAGAGAGATGCCACCCTTCTCATATTTTGAATTTGAATTAAGGGCATTTAATATTGTAAGGTTGTTAGAGCCAAAAGGTCATGACTATACATAGGCTTTAGATGTAGATAACCTTTAATGGTTGTAAGGCTGGGATCTAGATCCAATTTGGACTAGATATCCATTTAATTCTGAATTCAATGTAATTGAATAGAGTAGGTAGCTTGGAGGGAAGAGCTCGAAGAGCCCCTCATGTAAAAGATCTTTTGATATTGTTTGGAGTTATGGGAAGTAGCAAGAGAATAGAGAAGAGAGAAGAGAAGGAGCGAAGACTTATTCAAAGTCTGAGCTTACGAACACATTGTAAAAAGAGGCATTTCATATTAATATAAACAACAGTTTTTCCTGCATATTATTCTATGGTTGCATGAATTTATTTATGTGTGTTCATTATATGTTGTAGATGTGTGTTAGTATGCATTTGCAGGGACATATAGGTTCTACTATCTGTTAAGTTCTTTGATTTCAGGTTAGAGTTCTTTGAGGCTTCATGCCACGAGAGCGTGACAGAACACTGTGGGTTCTGATAGTTAGTTCTTAGAGAGCACTTCCAATTCTGTGGAATTTGGACAAGGACGTGCTAGGAGGGAACACCAACTAAAATCATTGACTCAGAGGTGAGACTGTGTAGAGGAGGACATAGTAGAAGACAAAATATTTGAGGAGTTCTGTAGAGCTCTGCTAAGAGGGCATTGAGAAGATGCATAGAGTGCACAGAGGAACTCTATTGAGTTTAGGAGGAAGATAGAAATACTGAGGGTTCTACATAGCTCTTCCAGGAGGGCATTGAGAACAAGCACAAAGTGTTGAGGAGGAACTCTATTGTGTGTTCATAGAGAAACAAAATCATTGAGGATTTTGGACACTCTGCCAGGAGGGAATTGAGTAGGTGCTAGAGCACACAGAGAGAACTCTTTGAGTTTAGAGATAGAGAAGAGTCCAAGGAGGGTTCTTCGGAGGGTTGTTGAACACACTGAAGACTCAGCAAGAAGTTTCTTGAGCAAGAGAGTGTCAGGAGGGCATCAGATTCTCCATCTGAGGGAGAAGGAGAAAGGGTTAATCCCTTAGAGGTTGAAGCTACATGAAAAGATGAGAAGAGATAGCACCATCGTGCATGAAAAGACTCTACAAGGAGTGCAAAAGTCAAAGAATCCTTTGAGGATTCAAGGAGAGAAGCTCAGGAGGAGTAGTGCTTTCATGCACAGAGCCATAGTTGCAGAAGTTGCAGAGGCCAATGAACTCTTTAGAATCCCAAAAGCTCAGGAAGGACAACGTCTTTGAGAACACAGGAGAGACACAATGGTATAGAGCTCACAGAGGAAACGCAAAGATCGAATCCTTTGGAATTTGGAAAATCTTCCAAAGTTTCAGAAGAAAGTTCAAGCTCAAGGGGAGAGCACAGCTGCCGTCAGATTAGGCCGAAGGGAAGATCTGGACCATTGAAGTTTTCACGTTTATATAGCAGTAGGAGAGTGCATAGGAGAAGAGAAGATCTAGACCGTCAGATCTAGCTCACACAGCTGATAGCCATTAGATCTAGTGGAAGGAGCACAAGGTTTAAACACTCGGAAGCAGGAGAGAGAACCCAAAAAGTCATGAAACGATAGAGGCATCAGGATTTTGTGTTTCAGAACTTCAGAGGTTCAGAAGACAGTAGACTGGGAGACTAGAGGTCATAAGTTGTGAAATCCTGAAGGGATCGGGAGCATCCATTCAAAGGAAATGTGTCACGAGATCCTCACATTTCAGGGATTAGGACATTGAAGCATTGAATGCAGAGGAGTCTTTCAACTTCACGACTTGCGAAGTCCTGAAGAGATCAAGATCATTCATTTGTAGACGACACATGGCGATGATTGGGGAACTACTGGGATTTCTGACACAGGGAGTTCAAAGGACCAATGATTAGTGCATTGGGGTCACAAGTCCTGAAACACTGTAAGGATCAGGATCGTCCAAGCGGAGGACATGTGGTAGCGATCCAGGCATCGAGGAAATTCCTGAAAGAAGCATTTTGACATTTTGGCTACCAGGAATGCGGGAGGTAAGATATTGAAACTCTTGACCCATAGAATCATGAAAGAATCTGAGTCGTTGGATCAAGGGAGGCTTTGCGCCGTTGATCTTATTCAGAGGAGGAGAGACAGAGGGTTCAAGATTTTGGTACTTCAGTATTTTTGCTACTGGGAGTGTGAGAGGACAATGAAGATTTTATGCGCTGAGAGTCACAGAATTCCGAAACAAAAATTCCCGAAGGTGGAGAAGGAGTATTGCCAGGTCACAAGGGAAAGAGCCAGATTTCAACATACCAGATATCGAGATTTCTGAAATCCCAAGGACATAGGATCCAATATATTAGGAATAGAGATACAAAAAGGATCAAGGTCATTGATTTGAGTGTGGATCATAGCCGTTGATCTCAGCCAGGAGTGAAAATGTTGTATCGGTACTTTGATATTTCGGATATCGGGAAGTCTAGAGAGTAGGGAGAGGAAGAAGAGCCTTGTATCGGGAAAGCCTGAAACGTAAAAAAATAAAGCTTCTGAGGAAAATAATGGGTCACAGAGATCCAAGGTATTTGTGGTCATTTCAAAGTTTGGAACTTCGGGAGTTCTGAAGACCAAGGATCGAGCATTTCGGCAATAAAAACTCTGAAATCACAAAATGCAACATAGAGGAGAGTGAGAGTGTGGCGACACTTGATATTGGGATTTTGGGATTCGACATTCCAAGGATCCCATAGACATAAGGTAGGAGCATTTTAGCCTCGGAAAACCCAAAATCGTGAAAGGAGGAGGAAGCTCGGACATAGGTATTTTCGGCATTCTGAAAATCGGCTTTTCGAAAGTCTTGAGGATAGGAAGTCGGGCGTTTTGCATCGATGAACCCCGAAAGGGAATGAAATCATATGGGAAGTGGTCACATGGACTAAGATCTGGCCCAGGGGGATAATTAATGTGAGCTTCATTTTGGTGTTTCGGTATTTCGGTGATCGGGAGATTGAGGAGTCAAGGACTCTTGACATCAGGACTCAAGGAGTCCCGGGACCTGAAATTCTATTTTCATGGAAATGGTCCACGGATGTATACAAAGGCCATGGGGAGAGATGAAGGACCTATGCATCAAGAAATTTTAAGGGTCCGATAGGGACTCGAAGGAGCTTCTTCGGCTCAAAGGGATTTTTGAATGATCCTTAGACCGAGAGGTCGCGCAAAACCTGTGGAGGCAGGGGTGCATATGCCATAAGAATTGAAGGCAGGAATATGGCTACTGCAGGCCATGAATGCGATGGGAATAAGAACCACCAGAAGCAGGATAACACTCCAAGGAATAAAGAACTTGACGAGATCAGGGAAACGATGGATGATCTTGCACTATGGATGCAACATAATGCTATGTCGAGATGGGTATACAAATGGCCCATGAAAACGAAGGTAAAATGGCCAGTCAGGGAATTAGAGGTCAAAAGACAGTAGAGGTTGTTAAAGGGATGGTTGAGGCATGTTGTAAACCTCAACGGACCAGAGGAGGCGATGGTTCAGGTATGTGAACTAAAGGCCGGGAGAAATCTCAGTGATGCTGAGGATAAATTGAGGTCACGGGATGATCTCAAGGACTGCCAGGATGGAAGAACATAAATTTCCAATTGCCAGGTGGGCAATGAGATGAGATCGCTTCGGGATCTCATAGATTGTCAGGAGGACAGTAGTGAAATTTGATGTTTCCAAGAGGGCAATGGAATGGGATCTGAGGATCTCATAGACTGCCAAGAAGGCAACAGAGAAATCCCATATTGCCAGGAGGGAAAGGGATTGCAAATGAACCCAAATATGAGTTCAGACCAAGAAAGACAACTGACAGAGAAGGAAGGTCAGAGGAATCTTCTGATGATTGGAGGAATTGGGATATTCCTGCCACATCGCCCAGGGGAGGAAAAAGTCTGTGTTGTTGATGCAAAAGTAGAAGGACAACCAATATTGAATGACAAGGAAGAAAAAGAATTGGAGTAGATGTTAGAGGTTGCCCAAGCAGAAGAAGGAGATGAGCATTCCGAGGAATGGCTCAAAATTTTCAGCCAGGAAGATGAAAAGGAGACAACTGAAGCATTTGAGCTTGTAGCAGAAGAAGCTGAGGAGGAGGCAGATTACATAGATTTTGCTGATCGGTATCAAGAATTGGAAGCCTTGGAGAAGAGGGTGATAATGAAAAACATACACATCCAACAGATTAAGTTGGAGGCAGATGAAGGAGGATTACAGTTTGAGCAACAACTAGAAGAAGATAGAAAGACACTAGCACAAGGAGAAATGGTAGAAGTAAAGTTGTCATAGGACATTGTTGAACAACAGTTCAGTGAGGAGATTGCAGAATTGGAATCTGCAACCAAGTGGCAAGTTGATGCCACAGGGGATGGAAAAGACAACATGGGATATCATGATGATATGCCCATTTACAAAAAGAAATTGTAGTAGAGGAGACTGCATGAACAGAGCTAGCCATTGTAGCAGCTGGACGAGGTGATCGATGAGATCAAGGGAATGATGATCAGGTCACAAGAGACTACAAGTAAGGAGAAGTTGAGTAGAAGGGAGACTGATAGAGCAACAATAAAGCAGCAACAACAACAACAACAAAGAGATGGAGCAGAGGAAGAGCTCCAAAGAGTTGGTTGGGATCCAGGTGGATTTCAACAATCAGGGTGGAGAGCTCATGAGCAGGAGCTCATGAGCAGGAGCTCATGAATTTTTCACAGCAGAGGAGTATGATGCAGGAGCATCACTCCCAAGCCAGCCAACCCACTCAACGCGTTTTAGGAAGAGAGGCGCCATCCTTATCATATTTTGATTTTGAATTAAGGGAATTTAATATTGTAAGGTTGTTCGAGCCAAAAGGCCATGCCTATACGTAGGCTTTAGATGTACATAGCCTTTAATGGTTGTAAGACTGGGATCTAGATCCAATCTGGACTAGACAACCATTTAATTATGAATTCAATGTAATTGAATAGGGTAGGTAGCTTGGAGGGAAGAGCTTGAAGAGCCCCTCATGTAACAGATCTTTTGATCTTGTTTGGAGTTAGGGGAAGTAGCAAGAGAATAGAGAAGAGAGGAGAGAAGAAGTTGAGAATCTGTTAAAGTCTGAGCTTAGGAACACATTGTAAAAAGAGGCATTTCATATTAATATAAACAATAGTTTTTCCTTTATATTATTTTGTGGTTGCATGAATGTCTTTATGTGTTTTCACTATATGTTGTAGATGTGTGTTAGTATGCATTTGCAAGGACATATAGGTTATACTGTCTATTAAGTTCTTTGATTTTAGGTTGGATTTCTATGAGGCTTCATGCCAAGAGGGCGTGACAGAACACTATGGGTTCTGATAGTCAGTTCTTAGAGAGCACTTCCAATTCTGTGGAATTTGGACAAGGACATGCTAGGAGGGCACACCAACTAAAATCATTGACTCAGAGGAAGACCTCAAGGTTATTGAATACCTTGGAGGTGAGACTGTGCAGAGGAGGACACAGTAGAAGACGAAATCTCTGAGGAGCTTTGTAGAGCTCTTCCAAGAGGAAATTGAGCAGGTGCATAGAGTGCATAGAGGAACTCTGTTGAGTTGAGGAGGAAGATAGAACTATTGAGGGTTCTATATAGCTCTGCTAGGAGGGAATTGAGCACAGGCACAAAGTGCTGAGGAGGAATTATGTTGTGAGTTCATAGAGAAACAAAATCATTGAGGATTTTGGACACTCTGCTAGGAGGGCATTGAGTAGGTGCTAGAGTGCACAGAGAGAACTCTTTGAGTTTAGAGATAGAGAAGATTCCAAGTAGGGATCTTCAGAGGGTTGTTAAACACCCTACAAACTCAGCAAGAAGTTTCTTGAGCAAGAGAGTGCCAGGAGGGCATCAGATTCTCCATCTAAGGGAGAAGGAAAAAGGGTTAATCCCTTAGAGGTTGAAGCTATAGGAAAAGCTCAGAAGAGATAGCACTTTCATGCATGCAAAGACTCTGCAAGGAGTGCAGAAGTTGAAGAATCCTTTGAAGATTCAAGGAGAGAATCTCAGGAGGAGTAGTGCTTTCATGCACAGAGCCATAGTTGCAGAAGTCGCAGAGGCCAAGAAACTCTTTAGAGAGTTTAGAATCCCAAAATCTCAGGAGGGACAACGTCTTTGAGAACACAAGTGAGACCGAATGGTATAGAGCTCATAGAGGAAGAGAAAAGGTTGAAGCCCTTGGACTTTGGAAAATATTCCAAAGTTTGGGAAGAAAGCGCAAGCTCAAGGGGAGAGCACATCTATCGTTGGATCGGGCCAAAGGGAAGATATGGACCATTGAAGTTTTCACATTCAGATAGTAGCAGGAGAGCACAGAGGAGAAGAGAAGATCTAGATCGTCATATCTATCTCACACAACAGATAGCCATTGGCTCTAGTGAAAGGAGCACGAGGTTTAAACCCTCGCAAGAAGGAGAGAGAACATGAAAAGTCCCAAAACAACAAAGGAATCGAAATTTCGGGGTTTGGAACTTCAGAGGTTCAGAAGACAGTAGACCGAGAGACTAGAGGTCACGGGTTGTGAAATCTTGAAGGGATCGGGAGCATCCATTCAAAGGACATGTGTTGTGATATCCTCACATTTCGGGGATTTGGACATTAAAGAGTTGAACACAAAGGAGTCTTTCAACTTTGTGACTTGCGAAGTCCCAAAGTGATCAGGACTGTTCATCTATGGAGGAGACGTGGCGATGATCAAGGAACTACATGGATATCAGACACTGGGAGTTCGAAGGACCGTTGATTAGTGCATTGGGGTCGCAAGTCCAAAAACACCGCAAGGATCAGGATCATCCAAGTGGAGGACACGTGGTAGTGATCCAGGCATTGGGGAGATTCCTGGAAGAAGCATTTCAACATTTCGGCTACCAGGAATGTGGCAGATAAGAGATCGAAACTCTTGACCCATAGAATCCCAAAAGAATCTAAGTTGTTGGATCAAGGGAGGCTTTGAGCCATTGATATTGTTCAAAGGAGGAGAACCGAAGGGATCAGGATTTCGGTACTTTGGTATTTTGACTACCAAGAGTATGAGAGAGAAACAAATATTTGATGTGCTGAGAGTCGCGAAATTCTGAAATGAAAATTCTTGAAGGCGGAGAAGGAGCATTGTCGGGTCACGAGGGAAAGAGACAGATTTTGGCATACCAGATATCGAGATTTCGGAAATCCTAAGGACATAGGATCCATGATCTTAGGAATGGAGATCCTGAAAGGATCAAGGTCATTGATTTGAGAGTGGATCATAGCCATTGATCTCATCCAGGAGTGAAAATGTTGTATCGATACTTCGATATTTCAAATACCAAGAAGTATAGAGAGCATGGACAGGAAGAAGAGCCTTGTATCAGGAAAGCTCGAAATAAAAAAACCTGAAGCTGCTGAGGAAAATCACGGGTCACAGAGATCTCAAGTATTCATGGTCATTTTAGAATTCAGAACTTTGGGAGTTTTGAAGACCAAGGATCGAGCATTTCGACAATTATAACTCTGAAATCTTGAAATGTGACATAGAGGAGGGTGAGGTTGTGGCCACACTTGATATCGGGATTTCGAGATTCGACATTCCGAGGATCTCGTAGACATAAGGTCAGAGCATTTCGGCATTGAAAATCCCAAAATCGTGAAAGGAGGAGGAATTCCGGACACAAGTATTTTCGGCATTCCAAAAATCGGCTTTTCGGAAGTCTTGAGGACAGGAAGCCGAGCGCTTTGCATTGATCAACCCCGAAAGGGATTGCGGTCATATGGGAAGTGGTCACATGGACTAATATCTGGCCTAGGGGGCTAATTACTGTGAGTGCCATTTCGGTGTTTCGGTATTTCGGTGATCGGGAGATCAAGGAGTCAAGGACTCTCAACATCAGGACCCAAGGAGACCCAAGACCTGAAATCCTATTTTCAGGGAGAAGGTCC
Organism: Picea engelmannii; assembly: GCA_009831015.1. Classification (NCBI taxonomy): domain Eukaryota; kingdom Viridiplantae; phylum Streptophyta; class Pinopsida; order Pinales; family Pinaceae; genus Picea; species Picea engelmannii. The sequence continues at coordinate 200,125 of ML814614.1, forward strand.
ATGGACATATACAGAGGCCATGGGGAGAGTTGAAGGACCTGTGGATCAATGGAGGCAGGTAAGAGATTGAAACTCTTGACCCATAGAATCCCAAAAGAATCTAAGTCGTTGGATCAAGGGAGGCTTTGAGCCATTGATATTGTTCAGAGGAGGAGAACCGAAGGGATCAGAATTTCAGTACTTTGGTATTTTGACTACCAGGAGTATGAGAGGGCAACAAAGATTTGATGTGCTGAGAGTCGTGAAATTCTGAAATGCAAATTCCCGAAGGCGAAGAAGGAGCATTGTCGGGTCACGAGGGTAAGAGCCAGATTTTGGCATACCAGATATCGAGATTTCGGAAATCCTAAGGACATAGGATCCAGGCTCTTAGGAATGGAGATCCTGAAAGGATCAAGGTCGTTGATTTGAGAGTGGATCATAGCCGTTGATCTTAGCCAAGAGTGAAAATGTTGTATCGGTACTTCGATATTTCAGATACCAAGAAGTATAGAGAGCAGGGACAGGAAGAAGAGCCTTGTATCAGGAAAGGCCGAAATGAAAAAACCTGAAGTTGCTGAGGAAAATCATGGGTCATGGAGATCTCAAGTATTCGTGGTCATTTCAGAATTTTGAACTTCGGGAGTTCTGAAGACCAAGGATCAAACATTTTGGCAATTAGAACTCTGAAATCTCGAAATGCGACATAGAGGAGGGTGAGGTTGTGGCCACACTTGATATCGGGATTTCAATATTCGACATTCTGAGGATCTCGTAGACATAAGGTTAGGGAATTTTGGCATCGAAAATCCCAAAATTGCGAAAGGAGGAGGAATTCAGGACACAAGTATTTTCGGCATTCCGAAAATCGACTTTTCGGAAGTCTTGAGGACAGGAAGCCAAGCGCTTTGCATTGATCAACCCCGAAAGGGACTGCGGTCATATGGGAAGTGGTCACATGGACTAATATCTGGCCTAGGGGGCTAATTACTGTGAGTGCCATTTCATTGTTTCGGTATTTCGGTGATCGGGATATGAAGGAGTCAAGGACTCTCAACATCAGGACCCAAGGAGACTCGGGACCTGAAATCCTATTTTTGGGGAAAAGGTCCACGGACATATACAGAGGCCATGGGGAGAGCTGAAGGACTTGTGGATCAAGAAATTTTGAGGGTCCAATAGGGACTCGAAGGAGCTTCTTCAGATCAAAGGGGTTTTTGAACGATCCTTAGACCAAGAGGTCATGTAGAACCTACGGAGGCAGGGGCACCTGCGGCACCGAGAACATTGAGAACTTCCAAAGATTAAATATAAAGGTAATTGATATTCCAAAAGAGAACTTGATTGATGTATTCATAGGAACTTTAAAGGATAACATTCAACATGAGGTTCTCCTTTGGGAACCCCAATCATTGGAGAATGCATTTAAGGTGGAAATAAATGTTGAAAGTAAAAATATGGCTATGGCTACTAGAAG
>ML814614.1:220913-232387 GCA_009831015.1 Picea engelmannii
GCCTTTCCTGGAAGGGAGCTTCAACCCCCTGAAGATAGCACCAGTTTCTACTGGCAGATTGCTATTGCTGAAGGGTTTAACCCTCATACTCACTGCTGACCACGTTTCATTAATTTTCACACTGGATCAGGCAGTTTCATCTAGTGGATATGACAGTAATAGAAATGATATCAAGAGTAAACACAGATCTGCAGACTGTCAGATAGTTACCAAAGGACACATATTAAACAACTCACTAAACCTGGAGATGAAGCCTCCGATCTGCTGCTCTGCTTCACCTTCTTCTGCTGCACCTTCTCAGATTTTCTCTGCTTCGCAGGTTCTCCTCTGCCACTGTAGCACTTGCAGAGCTCTATCCCTCTTTGTTCAACCGCAACCACCACAGTCTGTTTCCTCATCTCTTATACACAAAGGCACAACATTTCAACTTCCCAACTCCTTGGGCAAAATGACAGCAACTATCCAGCCAACCGAAACTCTAACTGATCGACAATTAATTTTGCAATTATGAATCTGTTTCGCTAACGGATTTGTAATTGAAGGAGTTAAATGTGTGTGGAGGAACAAAAACCCTCCGATCAATTCAAGCTTTATCCAATTGTTCAGATCGCATCGGGATTTCACTCGCGATTTCGGCATTCACAGTGTCGAGATGCACATGCACTCGGAACCTCCGATTCTCCGATCCCCGATGAGCTCCTTTCCGGAGCTTTAGTCCCTTTCCACGTGCTATCCCTGCTGGCTATAGGCCTTGGCCCCATAATATCATCAACACATGACCTCGGTCAAACCTTTCATCGGGGTTTCGGCGTTTTCGATGCCACCATGCACATGCCTCTGGGATTCCCGATCCCTGAATTCCCGATGTTCAATATGCCGACAGTGCCTTGATCTTCGAAACCTGTCCCTCCAGATGGATGGCTCTAATCTTTATTGATGGCCCACACACTATCTTTCGTATCGAGAAATCTCATTTCGTGATTTCGGGATTTCTGATGCACTTGTTCACGAGAGTCGCGAAACCCCGATTCCCGATTCTCCGATACGGGTTGTGATCAATGGTCCAGAACATTTCTTATCCAACGACCGTGATTACATCGCGAAATCGCATATCGCGATTTTGGGGTTCTTGATGTCAAGAGATTTTGGCATTACAAAGCCCCGATCCTCGATACTCTGCTGACGTCACATGTGGTTTGACATGTGTTAAACACTACCACGTGTCACTCTGATTCGTGACTTACCTATGCCTGAACTGTTGAATCTTCCTGCCACCTGTCATTACTTGGTTGTGCCACGTGTCATCACCTGGTTGTGACACCTGTCAGTCGGGATTTCGCATATCGCGAAATCGGGATTTTCGTTGCTTTGTTTTCTTTGCATGTTGAAACCCCGATCCCCAAAACTCCGATGAAGCCTCCAAGCTGCCACGTGTCCACACGAATAGATGGTCCAGATCTCATTCTCGATTCAATGGCTGAGATTGAATCGTGATATCGCATATCGCGAAATCGGGGTTTCTGTTGTAATTGAACACAGGACTCATGAAACTCCGATTCCTGATTCTCCGATGCCACCTGTCCTCTGTGCTGTCACCTGGACCCCAGTAGGTGCTTACCTCCATCGAGAAATCACGTATCGGGATATCGTGATTCCCGCGGTTGTGAGTCTCTTGTCACCGAGAATTCCGAAACACCGAATACCGACTCGTCCGGATCTCCTGCCATGTGTTCTCACAAATGGACGGTTCAAACCTCCTATCGGAAATCGCGGATCGTGATTCCAATATACAAACTCCGATTTTCCAATGAGCTGACCTCCGACTCTCCTCCGTATGTCTGACGTGTGTTTTCTCCTTCTTATCCTGCCATCTCCGTTGTTGCCATCAATGACAACAACCATCAACACACATTCGTTGCTTGGTCAATATTTGCCAACATAAGCCTTTATTTTTCCAAACCCCAGTCATGTTGTCCAAGTCTTGACTGTTCATTGTCACAGTTCGCAAGACTGAGAGTGGTCAAATAGCGACACAAATCAAGTGAGCGAGCAAAGATCAGTTTTCAATGGAAAGGATCCATCAAATGGAGCAGATGCATGGTCATCGGGGAGTTAGGGTCGTGAAGTTGCCTAAAGTTTAGTGCCAGGGAAGAGGCCTGAGATCAAAGGTTAAGAAAAGAATTAATCTAGGTTGTAGATATTGAGAAGACAGGTGGTTGTCATCTGAAGTTTCATATAAATGACTATTGAGAGTTTTGAAATGAAGAAAGGTCCTATCCCTGATGGTCAAAGTCACAAATAGATCTAGTCTATCCATCAGAGAGGACATGTGGCACGGGATCCAGACCAAAGAAAGGTCTTACCAAGAGTCTCGATGGTAAGAGGTCCCACAATGAAGATTAGATCTGGGCCATCCAAAGAAGAGGGAAATGCGGAAGTAGATAATGCGAAATCATGATTTTGCATATCATAGGTTTCAACACAGACCAAGACACATATTCGTGATAGGAAAACTACGAAGCATCCAAGGATTTATCCCAGGGTCATAGAACATGGTCAGGTGGAGGGTGGTGCCAAGTGGAAAGTGATCATCACAAGAAATCTTAGTCGTCGAATGTAAGACAGATCTGACCTTTAATCTGAATAGACTGTTTCATGATTTCGGGCATCTTGATGTTGAGAGCCAAGGAGAGTGAAAAATCTCAAAATGTGAAGCCCTAAGATTTCACATCGGATAAGCACACGGTCACAACCCCAGGGTCATATGGAAAGTGGGGCCAAAGAAGGTCAGGGATGCATGGCTAGGGTTTTTCAACGGGATGATTGTGGTCGTCGGTTTTTAGACAAATCTGACCATTTATCTGGAGGAGCCATTTCGCAAGATTAGGCATCCAGACTTCTGAAAACAAGGGGAGTGAGAACTCCTGATATGCCACGTACCAAAGGTCCATTTGGTTAAGCATGAGGCCACAACCCATGTTTGCATGTGGTGATAGGAAGAGTTGTGCGGAGGGCTGGAGCTCCCACATTGGTCATAGGAGAAGAGTTGTGTATCCTCAATGGACCAGGATTGACTGAGGGGGATTATGAAATAGCCCAGAACATTCATGGAAATCGGGCCTAGTATTGATCCCGATAAAGGTAGTTAAAGAGAATAGAGAAGTTTTTTGAACCCTCATTTCACCACATAAATGGAAGGCATGGGGTTCTGGAGTGGTCAACCTGTGCTACCTCTATGGATGAATTTCCCTGCCAGAGCCATACCGATACAAGAATTCATATAACAAAAGAATGTAACTGCAGTCTGACAGGAGAATACTGAAGTGTCAGGCCTTGAATAGAGTGACCAGAGGGTTCTTCTATAGGGATCCAGTTCCAAGTATATGTAGGAATTTTTTCCATTTTTGTAAAGGTCGATGGTAGAGCAATGCTCCTGTATTGTAAAGTTTTACTGAACACTCTAGTTCTCGGGTTATGTAAACGCATTTGAGAGTTCTTGTTATATGAAAATCAACTTTCTTAATCCATGTTATTTCCCTATGATACTGAAAGAGTTCATGAGTGAGTGACTCACATGAATTATTGTGACTGTATTATGATGAATGTTTGATCATAGTGTTGTTATAATTCCTTTCAGTTTCTTTGAAATTTGAATTCAAGAAGACCTTGGGTTTAAGTTTTTCTTTCCCAAAGTCTTCCTCCTACTCACCTTTACTACAACCTACTGACTGAAGTTAAACTAAGATCTCACATGCTTGTGTATGCTAGTCTAGTTTTCTTAGTTAAAATGATACCATCTCAAGTCTATGCCCATTTGACCTCTTTGGAAACCAACCCGTGACACAAAATACTAATGGGTATCAAGCTTACTTTTGTCACAATCCAGGGGTGACTTATGTTGATAACATTTTTGTCACCATTGTCGGCGATGAAATTGAATATTTTCCCTGGGATTGAATGACAATATTTACTACTTCTGAAGGTGCATCAGAACTTAGTACTTCAAATATTGTAACTGTGCACCTAGCGACTCCACTGAGGCGATTCTACTGTCTCAGTTTTGTTGTTTCAGTGTTACTACTTCTGGCTACACCGCGTAGCCCTCGAGAGAACACAACGATCATATCTGGCCTTTTATGGTGAACGAAGGCCAGACACACTCATTCTGCATATGATTCACCTCGCAACTCCATGATTGAGGGATCATTTGGCATCTCCACTGGTTCAAAATAGAAAAAATTCTAGCTCAAAGGTTTGCTCCTTTTAATTTTTTTGTTGTTCCTAGTTTTCCTAATGTTGTTCCTACTCCAAATGAATGGAATGATTATTTTCCTATATTTAGTGAGCCTAAAGAGGACAACCATGCTCAGCATCTTAGGGATTTTCATGAATTGATGTACCAGTGGGAGATACATCATGAGGATGTATTAATGAACATGTTCATGTTCTCATTAGCTGGGGATGCTCGTGAGTGGTATCATTCTTTACCCCCTGCTAGCATTTCTTCACTGGGAGAATTTCATGTAGCTTTCAATAAGCATTGTCAGAATTTTTATCCCTCTGATTTAATTTTTCATAGATGTTGTGAGGGATACAATGATTGTATTCAAGATATAGCTATTTCTTACCCAGGCCATGAGGATGAGCCTGATGACTTGGATCAGAAATTCGTTCTTCCTCTTCCTTGCTAATCTGCATCAGAGGAAGGTTGTGAGGATGAGGAGTAGGAAGAAGAAAATGCTCTAAGCGAGCTGATGGAGCTACTAAAGTATTTTTCTGCAGAGTTAGAGGGATTGAAGGTAGCTCATGATTGTTGCATTTTTGAAGAAAATACAGAGGATTTTCTAGTTCTTGAAGTTGTTTTTCTTGGTAGCCCTACTAATGAGGGTAGTATTGAAGATTCCATGGTGGTAGAGACATTAGTTTCTACCCCTCATAAGCCAGTTGTCTCATTTTTAAAGGAATGAGCCATTGTGGAGGAGGATTCTTCTCTTTTTCTTCATGAGATTTCCCATGATGTGTTTACAGTTGGGACTGAAAAGAAGGATCAGGAGATCATTCCACTTTAGCATGTTGTCTCTAGCTTTGATAATTATTAAACAGAGCCCCACATCACAATTCACAAATTAGAGAAGCGACCTACCTATATATGACAGATACAAATCAAGTTCTGAGCTGGATGTGTAGGGTTTCCAAGAACAAACTATTGGGCCTTATCCTCTGTTCATTAAGTAAGATTATCTTAAGGAAATCATCCCTCCTAGACCTGATGATGACACTGCATAGTAAGATGAAGAGTGTATCTTTCCCATGGGTCTTGTTTATGATGATTATGAATCTGACCCTTGGGAGATCCAAGAAGAAGAACTCGAATAACCAGAGGAGAAGCAGAAGGGGAAGTTTATCTCTTGTCCATAGACTACAAGTGAGCATCCATCGCCTGAGATCAGTCAGCTTGCATCAGCTTCTCATCCACTTGTGCCTACCAGTCATATTCTACCCTGTATGAGTACTTGTGGAATAGAGCAGGCTTTTTGCTACTAGTTTCAGAAGATTTTCCATTTATTCTATGAGCCTATAAGCGATTACATGGAGTGGCATTTCCTTCCTATCTTGGAGCCACCCTATTTTATCTCAACTTCAGCCCTTGGAGATACGCTAAAGGGTGTAACCATTTCGTTGTCATGGCTGCAACATCTGCTAATGGTCACTGACAGATTAGAATAACTTCTAGTCAGGAAGTTACTTGAATGGCTATGGTGGAAGTTTTCTTTCACCTAGCATTTTGTGAAAATTGATTAGCCTAGGCTTGTACATAAATAAGCTCTGACAAAGACCATGTGTTTGTTTATGTTTCAGTAGAATAGTGTGTACATATTTCCCTGTTTTCTTCCATGAAAGTCTTGAGATAGACTCCATAACCCAACAACTAAGGCACTGGAACTACTGGTTCTTGGCAACTCACAGGGAGCATGCCATCCCCCATGGAGCCTAATGTTAGAACTAAATCTCATCATGTTCTTGTGGGTTTTGGTTTTTGGCCTAAGTATGTGATTTTGCTTGTCTTTTCCCCTTTTTCGGACCCGATCATAGTTTTTTTTCCCTCCCAACATGTATTTTTATTTTATTGCATTCATTCTTTTCGATTGACCAGTTTTCCCTATCAATATGGCCTGAAAAATATCGGCCTTGAGTTTCTCTATCTCTTCAAAAGGGAGATCACTTATCTTTTTACCTCCATCACTGAGCCTCTGTTTTCCCAAACCCCAGTCATTTCATCCAAGTATTCATTGTCACAGTCCGCAGCACTGAGAGAGGTCAAATAGCGACACAAATCAAGCAAGTGGGAAAATATCAGTTTTCAACATCAAGGATCCATCAGATGGAGCAGATCGACAGTCATCGGGTAGTCGGGGCCGTGAAGTTTCCAGAAGTTTAGTGCGAGGGAAGAGGCCCAAGATCAAAGCTCAAGAAAAGAATTAATCTGGGCCATATATATTGAGGATATAGGTGGCATTCATCCGAAGTTTCGCAATTTTGGGCCCACAACACAACAATTCAGCCTTTAGATCTACTATGGTTCTTTTGTCTTCGAAAATTTCAGGACTTTGGGACTTCAGTTTTTGGTCCTTGAGGCTTCCAGAATTGCTTTCCTTTCCAATCCCGACTTCCAAAATCCTAATTTACTTTACCCTTCAGGTCCACATAGCACGGCTGTCACCCACACCCATGGTGGCATGTGGCACATTCAAGAGGGTCCACATCACCTTTGTTGATGTCATTGGGTCCCACCACTCTCGCTTTTCTTCTCGACCCACTGGCACGCGGTACACACCCATGTGTCCATGCCCATTCCAAGTGAAATCCAACGATCAGACCTTTCTCAGATCTATGGCACAAATCTTTTCAGTGTTTCAGAGTTTTGGGCATCTGGAGTTCGTGCATCCACACCTCTTGAACTTCCGTTTGCCAAAATCCTGAAATTATTATCTACCCCTCCACTTGATCCAACAGTCAAGTTCCTATCTTTATGATCTACAATGTAGATCGTTTCGTATTTTTGGGTTTTTCTATTTCTCCATCCGGAAGCCACGTGTTCCCCCCGATGGATGGTCCCAATGAATTCAGGGTTTTTCATATCGCGATTTCAACATTCCTATGAAACTCGAAAGGGTTTTTAAACCCTGCACACATTTTCCAGATATGATTGTCACGAGGGTTCTCCTTTTCCTCTGAACAGATCCTATGGCTCCAACATTTTTGGTGTGGAGTCCTCTCTCCCTATGGCCAGATACCACATCGGTTGTGGTTTCATAAGACTACTACACCTTCTGAGCTTGGTAACACGATCAATTAACTCCTTGACACTCAGGAGAATTCAAAGGTCTGAAATTGGTCCTCCAGACACAATTTCTCCTCAAACCCTCGATCCAAAGACCACTCAACTGGCCCATCTAGGACTAGCGTCGAATCCTTGGCTTTGATACCATACTATAACACATATTTCTTTCTGAATCTATAATGCTCTAATACCATACTTTAATGCCTCCCCGACCATCATCCAACCCACTGGCCGGGCGGACGCTATTGTGCGGAACAACACCATTTTTATGATTAATTAATAACATGCATTTAAAATAGGTTAAACACATGCAAACTTAGAGTAAGAACATGATTACTACTAACATAAATAATCCATGGCATTATCATTAATCAATATGCATAGCAGAATACGTGATAAATATAAATACACATGCATGCAAAACATAATTAAAGCATAATCTGGTACTTCTCTTTGAAATTGGGGTAATTCCATCACCCATGTCCAGGCCTTCCACGAACCTCCTAGCCTTAGACCACACTTCTCATCAAGCTCAGTAGTGGGTCACCCCCGAGATGGGACTAAGCTCCACCCCAAGGCAAGGAGTCCTAGGCTAGGATGAGGTTACAGGGAAAACACATAGTCACAAGGAAGGATTCTCTCCTAGGAACCACTTATGCCCATTGCCCATAGACTCTCCTTCCCCACATGCCTATTCCACCCTAGGAGTATACAACTTCTCTGTCACCTAGACAGTCCTTTGGCTGCTAACGTCCCTTGCCTTGGGTTTCAGCAACAGACCAGACCAGAAATCTCCAAGCTCTATGGCAGCTACAGGGTTCCTTCCAGGAGCTCTCTCCTTCCTCAACACACTCTCTCACTTGGAGAGAGTTGCTCACAGGCTTGACAACCTACCTTTTCCAAAAACAACCACCTCCCTCTCCTGGAGAGAGGTTACATATAGGCTCAACATGAACTTACACTGGTCGGTGAGCCACGCGTAGTCTAGCACTGCATGGTCACAATAGCCCACTGGGAAAATAGACACAGCTTCCCAAACAGGTTCAACAATCACGGGATAGACTCACAGTTTTGGTTTCAGGATTGCACCACATGTACAGAGATCCCACGCACAGGCTCAAACTATTCAGACAGAGGATGTACCAGCTATCTCAGAAATCAACACATGCTTTTTGGCTTTCAGGGATGCATGAGGGTATTCCTGTAGAGGTCAGACTGCATTTTTGGTTCAGGCAGTTGAGGGTCGAAAATGGAGGAGGAGCCCCCATCACGGTTCAACTTAGCCATTTTATCTACATGTTCTTCGATTGACACTTGTCACCTATGAAAATGCATGCGTTCCATCGGCATGCGTTCCTCCCCATTTGAAAGTGACTTGTCATTCCAAAAGAACCTAGGATAAAACATATATTTCACATGGTATTTTTGGAATAATATTAAAATATTATTCCCAAGGACTTAAGCCCCTAGTCTCAACACTTCGTCCCTCTTCCCACCTTCCAACCCCTAATACCTTACCCATTTTTTGGAATCTTAGTCCCTCATCACTCATTCATCGTGGTCGATATGCACATGGAAATGTTTATATTTTTATTAATGCTCTGCATAGATACATGTACAAAATTAGGCTCCTGGCCTTAAACACTTAGGCTCTTTGGCCTAATAATGACATAAGACCACCAACTTATATTAACTTGGCTCACCAGCCTATAAAAACATAATTACAATTCATTTCATAAACATGATTTACAACAGGGCTTGGCCTTAGGGACATTACAATACCAGTATATTGGAATTCCATAGGGGTTTTGCCTAAAATCTTACTCAAAAATATCCAAATCATCTTGGCTTGTTTCATGTGGACTAGACACAAAAAAATCCCTCACCTAACAAAGTGGTCATCGATAGAAGCCCCAGAGGAATTAGGAGGATTAGGGATTAAATAGATTCACCTCTTTGCTCAAGCCCTTGCAGGAATAAATCTTTGGAGGTTAACTATGGGTAATTCTCTTTGGACATGTGTAGTATCGTCAAAATAATTCCCTAACCAATCTATAAATGAATGGTTTCAATCCCCCTTTAAATCAAATAAAGGGTCAATAGTTTGGAAAGAGTTAGTCAAAGATTTGCCTCTTTAGGGACTATGGATGGCCTGGAAAGTAGGAAATAGTAGAATCATCAAAATAGGGAAAGATCCTTGGGTGCGAGTGAGGGAAAGCTTTGCACTTTCCCTTTTCTTGATTCAAGCCTTAGTAGTCCAGGAAATATTTTTCCTTAAAGACGCAAAAGCCGGCTTCCCGCAACTAACAGGCCACCTTGGATGGATCTCGACAGTTTCATTAAATATCTCCAAGGATATCCATGAGGAATGGAATGCCTATGTGGGAAATTTATGTGAAAACCATATTCTTCTAGTTGAAGACACGTAGGACTCTTTGGTTTGGATGAAAAAACATAAGAATGGATATTTCACAACAAAACTTGTTTACAAAGCTTGGACTGAATTACACTTTTTGGGAGAAACAAAATGGTGGTGGGTTCAAATGTGGAAATTCAATGCTTTGCCTAGATGAAATCTTACATTGTGGCTCCCTTTAAACAATAAACTACTTACCTTGGAGAATATCATTAAAATGGGATGGAACAAACCCAACTAGTGTTCTCTTTGTAAAGAAAGATCTGAAACAATTTCGCATCTGTTTATTGATTGTTCTTATGAAACATAGGTTTTTCACTCGATTGAAGGAAATATACAGGCCAAAATCGACTGGAATAAACTAAGCTTGGAGGAATGCATCAAAGATTGGCTTTTGGAAAAATCGATGAAGCTTTACACCATCTTACTAAGCATCCTCATCAACAATCTCTGGTGGGAACACAATTCAAATATTCATAGAGATAGGCTTGTCCCTCTGGAAGTAACGACAACCCTAATAGTGGGGACTACGATGGAATTTTTGAAGAATCAAAAACCAAAGACCCCACAGATCCTTTTTCTCCCTGAAATAGACTATACAACCCCTTGCGAATATTTCAATGGCGCCAGTCAAGGCCATCCTTCTATGTGCATAGTCAGGGTGTTTCTTTACATCAGTCATAAGCACTATATTTTCATCAGATACACACCAGGGCTAGGTTCCAACAACTGAGAGGAATTTATAGCCTTATGGATCCTTCTAGAGACAACGAAAGGAAAAAATTTCAGGAATTTACAAGTGATGGGAGATTCAAGGCTAGTGATAGATTGGGCAAACAGTAGAAACTTAGCGCAAGATATTAGACTTCAAAATATTTTGTGGGATATCAAACTCACTTCTCGTGCCTTTGAGAATTTATACCTCCTTCACATACTTCAGGAGCTTAACTCCAAAGTAGATGAACTATCCAAAGAAGCGTTGAGGCTTCCAACTAGAGAATTTAGGTACTACGAGTTCCTCGATGGGGAGGAAATAGAAGCTATGGAATTTCATTTTCATTATATGTTAAAAAAATGCTAAGTATTGTTAGTGCGGTAATGGAAAAATGTGTTTTGTAATGTTTTTGTAAAACAAAGAGTGGACGAGTCAGCCGAGTCTGACCAAGGGCAAGCGAAACGTATGAAAAAGTGATGTTTTTTTTCTTAAGACATGTATACAATAGCCAGGAAGTAGACATAAACACATATTACACTTTTATTGTTAATAATGATTTTTTTTCTCTTAAAAAAAGTTTTTCGTCTTCATTACAAAACAAAGGTTTGTATTGCCCCACCCCACCACACCCCATCACACCCCGTTAATGTGTTCTCAATTTTCTTGCATTGGGAATGTTATTAGCCCCCTTCTAGATACTGAGTTCTCTACATTTATTGGGATTTGGTTGTTTTACTGTGATATTAGTGCATCTGATTAGATCATATGATATGGATATGTTTTGACATGATTTGTTGATGATGCAGACTGACGATAGCTTGCCAACTAGACTCACATGTGGAGTAAAGGGGTCACGCACGACTACCAGATTTGTTGAGGGAGAGGTGTGGACAATAGCCCTACCACAGCCTACTGGCACTCTCACCGTGGCTCGAACTGTAGGTTAATGTTTACATAGTTCGAGAGGACCCACGATGTCATGAGGGAAGACTGCGACAGTT
>ML814615.1:12402-22431 GCA_009831015.1 Picea engelmannii
CATGCTTGATGATGGCTCCCACTCATTTATCTATGCATTGCCATGCCATACCTCCCTTTTCTCACTCTTAGTTCGTGTATCTTTTGTCTTGTAGTGTGCACCTTTAGCTTAATCTTAAATATCTTGTCTTTATTTATTTATTCGATTTTCTATTTATTTTTCCTAGCTATACATTATTAAGATAAATATTATAATTTAAATATGTTATGAATTGTTTATTTTTTTTAGCTAGTATGTAAATGAGAATTAGTATTTTTCTTTAAAATTTGGTAAGGGTAATTTTGAATTGATGAAATTGTAAATATCAAATGTCAATAATGCACAATCCAATTGCAATAAGGTTATTTGAGGGTGTTAAATCTATTTTTACATTAAAAACAATAATGTCATCTATCCAAAATTGTAATTTGTTTTTGTTTGCTAGCGTGTGTGACCTGCGGAACTAGCCTGTGGCTAAGAAGCTGTGACCAAGGGGCATCTAAGCTATCAAAATCACCCAAGGATCGCACCCAGCCTGGGTCACACCAACTCTTAGCATGGTTGGATTTTTCAGTGTCTCCTCCCGATAGCAGCGGGTTTCGAACCTAGGTCGCCATGCAAAACGAGGCCTATTGAAATTGATTGCTCTATCGGGATTTGACTTTAAAAAATTGAAGGACATGGAGGTGGGATTTGATCCAATTATGTATGCATGGGTCAAAAGACTATTTTTTTAATATAATCTCTCTAGATGCAACCACACGTTCGATCACTACCTCAAGTTGTCCCTATGGCTTCAGGTTGAGCAACCCTCATTGGAATTGAACCTTGGCGAATGATGAAAATTTGATGTCCCATTCCCAAGAATAGCCTTAGTAGGGAGTGACTTAGTAGTCTATTTGTTCCCATAGACTATAGTCAGACACAAACAGGGAACAAAGGGAGTAATAAGGGTGAATAAATGGCTAAACAATGAATTAAGCCAAAAAGCATAGGAAAAGTCACTTAAGCCAAAGTCAACAGAGAAATAGAAGAAAAAGGTGTTAAGGGGGGACTTAATTAATTAATCACATTCAACTTAGGAGGAAAGGCGCCTAGCTTAAGTGATGTCAACGAAAAATTAGATCAGGGGAGGTATAAGAAGAGGAATTCAACGTAATTCCTCATTACGTTATGATTTTGAGTTGAGAAAAGGTTCCATAGGAGGAAGTCGACCTCTTAGATGTTTTGTCGATTTCTGGAGGAAACCACCACCCATATCGGTTTCGATGTTGGAAGACACACCCTAGCCTATCGTAGGTACCATCTAGGTATTTCATCGTGCCAGATTCTTATTTAGTATACCCAGTTCAGAGATTACGCATTGCAGCCAGTGAGGGCACAAGGGTTAGAGATAGTTTTGTTTAGTTGGATGAGACTAGGCTATATCTCGCCATTTCCTTCCAACCTAGTTGAAATGGATTCAGGGCACTTCTTTTGAGTTATTATTCATCATATTCTGATGGAGGAATCTCCTAGTGCGCAGTAGGAAGACAAGTGCATAGCACTTGAGGAAGTACAGTGAGGGTTCCAAAGAGCTCATCGGGACAGCTCCGGAGAAACCCTCCCAACACAGTACAGATCATACCAGGGCTCTTAGTTTGAGCCATACATCACCAAATTCTGACGGTGGAATCACTAGGGCACATCAGGTTTCTAGTAGAAGTGTGCAAACCCCTAGGGGGTCCCATTCGGGGTCTAGTTAGATCAGCAGAGGGTCGATCTTCAGTCTGACGGTCACCAGGAGGAGTTGTGAGGTCATGGTGCATCATTTGGGATAGTTTCTAGGCATATTAGATGAGTATTGCTAGCAAGGAAAAATTTCCATACATTTGCAGTATTTGTTGTGACTATTCGAGATTGCATGTAGTAGATCTGTACATGCATGTTGTTGATTCTTCCTTATCTTATGTATACGGGTATTTCTTGTTTTTTTGCATTATATTACAGCGACTATCAACTCTTATGAGATCTAGTTGATGAGTAGTTCCTATATTTCCTACATGCACATTGTATTTCCTGCTATTTTCTATAATACATGCTATTGAGTTGTGTTGATTCCTTTTATTTCACATGCATCATATATTCTGCTCAAACAACTTATTATATGACACACACATGCAAAATCACCACGCGTGTTAGACAAAGGAACTAAAATGCATACAAAAAACCCCAAAGTATCATATTTGAGAGCCAAGACATCAGTTTCAGTAGAGTCCATCCAGATCCATTAGATTAGGGGTATTTCAGTGGTATCAAATCCTTCTTCCTTCCATCCTATGAAGAAGTTCTTTCTCAGGACCCCATGATTTCGGGAACAGGTGAAAAATACCCAGAGGGTCGAGGTCATATTGGCAACGAGTACATTCAGTACCGCAAGGGACATAATAGAGACATAAGAGACATGAACAAAAGGGACTACACTCCCTTCCACACTCAGTCAGATACAGAGCCATAGTTAGAGGAAAGGGATCACATCAGTTCTAACACAGAGGCAAACATAGAGAATACTATGGGTGACAAGAGTGAGTCACCAGAGGGAAGGGGGAAAGGTCTCGAGACACATTTTGACAGTACGCAGGCCATATTGAATGACCTAGCTAGAGGAAAGTGGGATATGATGAATGCCATAGCACAAATGACTATCATTACACAGATGATCCAACACAGTGTGAGAACTATGGGTGCCAATGTGGTAGGAGGAGCGACTAGTTCGAGAGGACACCAGGGATGTGGGGCCAGTGGCTCGAGTGAATCTTAGGGAGGAGCGAGTGGACATCCTTCACCTATCTATTCCTATACATCATATAGGAGGATTCCCCAACCTTTATATCTGCAGTTCTAGGGGGACAACCACTGGGACAGCCAGGGAAGGAAGGAGGACAACCCGTACAAGGGAAGGTAGTGCCACATGACCCATTCATGGAGTACAAGAGAGATTATTTGGCACTGTGACGAGAGTTCCATGTAGACATGATTTTGCTAGATTATTGTTCTATCAGGTATTGGAACATGCCCAGGGAGGCACAGAGGGGTAATGTGCAAACTCAGAACATGGAATAAGAAAGTGGGAAAGATGAATATTCCTACTTTCGACGGGTCATCTCGATGCTCAACTCAGGCATGGATACAGAAGCTTGACACATATTTCAAGATCAACCTAATGAAAGAGTCAGAAGCTATTAGCTTTGCCACCTTGCACTTGGATGGGGAGGCCCATGAGTGGTGGTACCATGGGTTGGTGACCTTGGGTCACAACCACATTACTTAATATTTGGATTTCACCGAGAGGTTGATGGAGAGGTTTGACAAAAGGGATCCAAAACTCCATTTCAGGGATCTGACACAGTTGAGATAGACAGGGTTGGTTGAGGCATTCATCACGGAGTTCCAGCAGAAGGAAGTGGTTGTATCAGATATTTCAGAGCACAGATTGGTGATGTTGTTCACTGAGGCATTGATAGATCCATTGAGGGGATGGGTTAAGGATTTCAAGGTTCACACCCTACAGGAGGCCATTGTGCGCACTCTAGACATGGGGGACTGGGTGCTGAAACCCAAAACCTTTACCAAACCCTTTGTGCCATAGAGAGACAAGGATCATAATAATTATCAGAGGGATTAGAAGGGTAAGCCCAAGTTGGATGATGACACCATATGAGAGTTGATGAGGAAGAAGCTTTTCTTCTATTGCATAGACCGTTGGGTCCCAGGGCATCGATGCATGGGAAAGGAACAAATCCACTACATTAAAGTGGAATCAGGCAATGAGGAGTAGGATAAGGAGATCGGGGCACAGGAAGACAATGATTCAGAGGATGAACCTACACATGATCCAGAGCGACATCCAAAGAAACCTCATATACAGGAAGAGGCACAGCCAAAGGAGGAGACAAAACCTCGTAGAGAAGTGAAAGGGGGAACCATAGAAACCCTTTTCGGAGTACCCAGGTACAACACTCTCAAGCTCAAGGGCCTTATACAGGGGCAGTGCATGACATCTTTAGTAGATGGTGGGGCCACCCACAATTTCATCGATGCATCCTTAGTAGCCCGGAGGGTAATACACACTGAGGAGTTTGAGGGGTTCATCGTGGTCGTGGCAGATGGATATACTATGACATGCTTGGATATGGTCCTAGACCTAGAGGTCAAGCTAGGAAACTACACCCTGATGGATACCTTTTATGTAGTTGACCTGTCAGATACAGATGCAATGTTGGGGGTACATTGGCTATATCCATTGGGAGAGATTGGGTTCAACTATCAGAAGTTGAACATGAGCTTCAAAGATGCTAATTGGTCGAGAGTAGTATTGAGAGGTATGTCTATAGGAGCACCCAGAGAAGTATCAGGGAAGAGGATGGAGCAGATCTTTCATCACTGTGATGTAGCATATGTAGCAGAGTGTATGATCACCACCCAAAAGGATTCAGAGGGCAGAGAGCATTACCATCCAGAGATGAGAGAGCTTATGAGTTAGTATGAGCCAGTGTTTGGGACACCGGGGAGGCCACCTAATAAGGGGTTCAATCATACTATTGAGTTGGAGGCGGCGGCCACACCTGTGATCACCGCGCCCTATAGACACCCCAAGATATTCAAGGACGAGATGGGGAAAGAAATCAAGGAATTGCTTGCGATGGGGCGCATCAGGCCCAACACATTGAGGAAAGATGGCACTAAAGAAAGATGGCACATTGAGGATGTGCATAGACTACAGAGCCCTTAATAAGAAAACGATCAAGAACAGGTACCCCATCCTGTGCGTATATGAGTTGATGGACAAGCTACATGGGGCAGTTTTCTTCACCAAAATTGATTTGCAATCAGGATATCATTAGAACAACATCATAGATCAGGACATAGAGAAGACAACTTTCAGATGCCATTTTGGGCGCTTTGAGTTTTTGTTCATGTTGTTTGGGTTGACTAATGCACTAGACACCTTTAAGTCTTACATGAATCACATCTTCAGGGGGAAAATAAGGAAGTACCTTTTGGTATTCTTCGATGACATTTTGATTTACAACAGGACATGGGCTGAGCATTTGGCACACTTGGAGGAGGTCTTGGGAATTATGCAGGCATAGTCATTATATGCCAAGGAGTCCAAGTGTGAGTTCGGGATGAGAGAACTATTGTACTTGGGGAATATCATCAGTGAGCATGGAATACATGTTCATTAGGAGAAGATCAGGGCCATTCTGGATTGGCCAACACCCAAGAACCTCACAGAGATGAAGGGATTCTTTGGGTTATGTAGTTACTACAGGTGGTTTGTCAAGGGATTTTCATAGTTGGGAGCACCAGTCATAGATCTAACCAAGAAGGGTTATTTTCATTGGATAGATGAGCCACAACATACTTTTGAGAAAATGACGGAGGTTATGAGCACATGCCCTTTTCTATCCCTTCTGTATTTCTCTTGGTCGTTTTTATTAGAGTGCGACGCATCAGGGGTGGGGATTGGAGCAGTTATGATGCAGGGGAGCATCCCACTGTGTTCAAGAGAAGGAAGCTCAATGATTCAAAGAGACTCTATTCGATTTATGAAAAGGAAATGCTAGCAATCATGCATGCCTTAACCAAATTCAGGTAGTATCTAGTGAGTAGCAGGTTTGTAGTGAAGACTCATCACAACAGTCTCAAGTATTTCCTAGATTAGAAAGGCCTCAACGAGAGACAACAAAAGTGGGTCTTGAAGATCCAATCCTTTGACTTTTACATTGAGTATGTTAAAGGAAAAAGGAATGTCGTAGCAGATGCTTTGTCCAAGAGGCTAGTAGGGTGTTTGATGATGGATATTTGCACATACTGGAAGGAACATTTGTTGGTGGAGTACTCCAAAAAAAAAAAATCTTGTGAGGTACTGAATGGACAGGTGGTTGATGATAGATATCAGGTGTTAGATGGTGTCATTTTCTACAAGGACCGGATCTACTTGGTTCCAAAATCTACCTTAAAAGGAAAGGTTTTGAAGGTTTGTCACAATTCACCTACAACCGAGAATCAGGGATTCTTCAAAACCTACTGGTAGATTAGGGAGATATTCTCATGGAAGGGTCTCAAGGATGATGTATTGAAGCACATCTGAGAGTGCATGACTTGTCAACATAACAAATCTAAGAAGACACACCTTGTGGGGTTACTTCATCCTCTACCCATTCCAAAGTGGAAATGGGAGAGCATTTCTATGGACTTCATTACAGGGCTTCCTCGAGTGCAGGGAAGGGACTGTATATTTGTAGTGGTCGACAGGTTGACCAAATTTGCACACTTCTTTGCCATACCCACGGATTAAAAGGCCATACAGGTAGTGGAGATTTTTTTTAGAGAGGTTTTATGGTTGCATGGTTTACCCAGACAGATAGTCAGTGACAGAGATGGGTGCTTCATCAACGCATTTTGGTAGGATCTCTTCAGGTTGGTGGGCATAGAGTTAGCCACGAGTACCAGCTACCACCTGCAGACAGATGGGCAGACAGAGACTGTCAAAAAATGGGTGGAGGGGTATTTGAGGAATTATGTGGGGGGGAATCAACTCACATCGGTGAGATGGTTGCACATGGGTGAGTATTGTTACAACACAAATTACCACATGTATATCAAGATGTCATTGTTTAGAGCAGTGTATGGATACGATGCACCCTCTTTTGTGGAGACTGTGTTTGAGAATAGCAGGGTCTCGGGGGCCAAATACTGTGTTGAGTAGATTCATAGGATTCTACAGGCAGTAAAGGAGAACCTACATGTAGCTCAGAACCAACAAAATATCTATGCAGACAGGTTGAGGAAAGAGCACAATTTCGAGGTAGGGGACTTGGTTTTTCTGCGATTACAGTCGTACAGACAGTCTTCATTGAAAAGAAGCAGGGCAGAGAAGTTGAAGCCTAGGTTCTATGGGTCGTACAGAGTCAGCAGGAAGGTAGGCGAAGTGTCCTTCCAGAGTGTAGCAAGATTCACCATGTGTTCCACATTTCTTCCCTTAAAAAGGAAGTGGGACAACGTGTGTCCATTCTAGAGGAGTTTCCACCCTTAGATGATGAGGGATAGTTGGAGTTAATTCTGGAGGAGGTGCAAGAGCGGAGAGAGTGCAGGTTGAGGAGAAGGGTCATCATGGAGTGCTTGGTCATATGGAGGGGACTTCCAGTGGAGGATGCCACATGGGAGGGAGAGCATATATTGCAATACCAAGGATTGATGTTGCTTGAGGACTAGCAATCTCGGGAAGGGAGGATTGTGATGTCACGTTCCCAAGATTGGCCTCAGCAGGGAGTGACTTAGTAGTCTATATGTTCCCATAGACTGTAATCAATCAAAAACAGGGAACAAAGGGAGAAATAAGGGTGAATAAATGGTTGAACGTTGAATTAATCCAAAAAGCATAGGAAAAGTCACTTAAGCCAAAGTCAACGGAGAAATAGAAGAAAAAGGTGTTGAGGGGGGACTTAATTAATTAATCACATTCAACTTAGGAGGAAAGGTGCCTAGCTTAAGTGATGTCAATGGAAAATTAGATCGGGGGATGTATAAGAAGAGGAATTTGACCTAATTCCTCATTATGTTATAATTTTGAGTTGAGAACAGGTTCCAAAGGAGGAAGTCGACCTCTTAGATGTTTTGTGGATTTCTAGAGGAAACCACCACCCAGATCGGTTTCGGTCTTAGAAGACACACCCTAGCCTATCAGAGATACCATTCAGGTATTTCACCGTGCCATATATATATTCAATATACCTAGTTCAAAGATTGCGCATTGTAGCCAATGAGGGCGCAAGGGTTAGAGACAGTTTTGTGTAGTTGGACGAGACCAAGCCAGATCTCGCCATTTCCTTCTGACCCAATTGAGAAGGAGCCAGGGTGCTTCTTTGGAGCTATCATTCATCAGATTCTGACGAAAGAATCTCCTAGTGCACAGTAGGAAGCCAGAAAGTGCGCAACACTTGGGGAAGTACAATGAGGGTCCCAAAGAGCTCATCGAGACAGATGCAAAGAAACCCTCCCGACCAAGTATAGAGCATACCAAGGCACTCAGGGATATTTCATAAAAACACCTCACTTTCCACCATTTGATCCAACCCCTTTAGATCCCAAAATTACAATTTTAACAAAAAATAATTTATCAAATTTAAATAATAACAAACGATAAAAAAATTAAAACATGTAAAAGATTTATTATTAAAAGACTATTTTTTTTAAATATATCTTCATCAATTTAAATATTCATAATCAAAATTTACTCACATTTTTACTAAGGAATTTTTTTATATATATCCTCTTCAAATATGAAAAATCAAAGTTTACTTTACTTAACATTATTAGTAAAGACAAAAACAAACTTAAATATAAATACCAAAAGGTTAAATTCTATATAGGTAAGTGCTAAGCACAATTTATATATCATCTTCAAATATGAAAAAACAAAGTTCACTTAACATTATTACTAAAGACAAAAACAAATTTAAATATAAATCCCAAAAGGTTAAATTCTATAAGCAATTGCTAAGCAATCAAAGTTTACTCAACATTATTACTAAAGACAAAAACAAATTTAAATATAAATCCCAAAAGGTCAAATACTATAGGCAATTGCTAAGCACCTTGCAGCAGACACATAAATGCCACAACAAAGTATATAGAGGCCATTGGATCTAGGGGTATTTCAAATCCAATGTGCAGTGACATTTAATATTCGGTCACATAGTGCTTAGCGCTGGCCGAATTACATATGCTGCCATCCAACAATGATTTCCAATACTAAAAGACGAAATCTGTTATGGAGTAGAAGAATAAATGAAAGATTAGTCATTGGAATGCACACAATAAACAAGTGGCGATGTCCCTGCCGTAATAGCGATGCGGTAATAGCTATGTCTTTCCTGTAAATTGAATTTGATATTAAATATTTATTTAAATAATGTATTGATTTAAATGGAAAATAAATATTTATTAAAATAATAAATTATATAAATTAATATTAAAATATTTATTAATTTTATATTAATATTAATTTTTTGAAATATTTATTTAATAATATTTATTAACAATATTTTTTATATATAATATAAAACCTTTTTATTATGTTATTTTTTACAAATGTGTCATGTTATTTATATAAACAATTTATATAGAAATAATTATTGGTACACCATTTGCAAATTTATATATGGAACATTTATGAAAATGAATTACAATTATGCTAACAAAATATAATAGTTTGATTTTTCTATATAATTGGCTATAAGATAAAATAGTTTGATAAATGTATGTATAATTGGTTGCAATATACTAAGTGGAGTTGCACATAGAAAAACAAGGTTGTGTGGCAGCGCAGTCCCTATCAAGGAGGTTAGAAAGCAAATTGTGGAAAATGGGGTCGAATTGTAAATTAAACGAAGTGTTTGGTGCAAAATGTATATCAGGGAAATGTTGTGCAAAATGTATATCACGGAAGATAGGGCATAAGTAAATGACGATCGGCAAGCACAACAACATCTAATTTTTGAAAGTATATAGCAAACCTAAGTTTTTTGAAAGTATATAACAAAGTAAAAAATTTGTTGACAGTGCAAGATTAAATTTGGAAATTTAAATGCATTTTCCATATGGACTGGTGAAAGATAAAAATATATGATGACATAAAGTTAATAGGAGATAAGTAATATAAAAATTTAAATGCATTTGTGAACATGGGGTATATGTAAATGACGCTTGCATTGTTGAACGCCATTTATTTTGAAATATATAAAAAAAGAAAAGTGTGTAACATATAAAAGAGTAGATGCATTTTCCATACAGATTGTTGAAGGATAAGAATAAAAGTCTAACATGTTAAAAAACAAATGCATTTGTTATACAGAATGCGGAAAGATAAGAATAGAGTCTGTAACATATAAAAATTTAATTGCATTTTTTATTTCAAGTATGTCAAAAAATGAAAGTTTGTTACATACTACTGCAAATTTTGAAATATACCAAAAAATTAAAGTTTGTTACATATAAACCGGA
>ML814615.1:22481-37043 GCA_009831015.1 Picea engelmannii
TTGCATTTTTTATTTCAAGTATGTCAAAAAATGAAAGTTTGTTACATACTACTGCAAATTTTGAAATATACCAAAAAATTAAAGTTTGTTACATATAAACCGGAATTTCAATGTGTTTGTCATGTAGACTGGGATTGGGGCTCCCGTGGACCATTATAGAAATATGTACAAGAAACAAGATTGTGGAAAGAAGATAGAGTGCAATAGTTGCAAAAGAAAATAAATGGAAAGGTATAAGTGTTTGCCTATACATATGTATTTAAGAAAGTGGAATAACCGGGCTGAGAAACAAAGAAAGATGTGATGACTAAACTTACAGTGAGGGTACATATGAGCGCTTTGGCTATTTTCTTGCGGCTGTCGTTTCATTGATGTCGGTGACGACTGCGGTTTCAAGGATGTTCTCCATGACTGGTGGAATGCCTGGAACTGCCTGTTGTCTTTTGTTGGCAGCCTGTTTCAATTTCCTTTCGACCCATTCTTCAATGTAGATTCTCATTGGGGCGACATTGATCTCATTCTGGATTTTGATGTTGAAAACTTCGTTTTCTAATTTCTGAAAGTCGATAGAAAGATTAGAGAGAGCCTGATGAATTTCCTCATTCTATACTGCATATTTGACTAGCCGGTCATGGACGTGAGCTTGATCAAATTGAAGGATGTTGTAAAACTTTTCCAGAGACAAGGTATTCAACATAGCAACATGTTTATCGAACTCTTGCCTGGTTAAGGGCAAGGAGTTTGCAATTAAGAGGGGGTCTTGGAAGTCGTTGGTTTTCTCTGCTAAGTCTATATTTGACAGCTTTGTGAATAATTTATCTTTCTTCGCTATGGCTTGTTCACATGACTGAACAATGAGATGCAGGTTCTTTACTTTTTGTTTCCAACATGCATTCAATTGGTTGATCTGGTTTTTGGATGGAAGATCTTCTTCTATTCTTTTTGTTTCTGTCATATTATTGTCAATCTTGCCAAAAGGGATGACCGTTTTTAAAAAGAAATTGTCTTCATCTTTTAATTCGGCTTGCAAAAGCTCAAGCAAGCTATGTGCCCTGGTTCCAAGGGAAGCAATGGTTTGTGATCTTTTCCATGCTTGGGTAACCAGTTCCATTCTTTTTTTGATATTGTTATCCACATATCCTTTACAGGATGCGAGCAGGGTGGAGGATGCTTTTACATTGGGTGCAGGGGTGCCAAGCATGGCTATTGCCAAATGATCGACAAGCAATGGCATAGGAATGAAATTGTCTTCCAATTCCTTGACTCGGTCCTTCAATTTGGCATTCTGGGTCTCGATGCGTCCAATGGAATCATGAAGTGCTTCTCCGGTCGCGGTGTGAAGTTGACAGATTTGGGACGGCCGCATGTTGGCAATGTCAACCTCTGAACGAGATTTGCCTTTGATATTTTAAACATTTTTTTTCTCAAATATCAATCTTTTGTTCCGGCTATCAAAAACAACGCTTTGGAACACGAAGGATTCATCTTCGTCAAAATTTTGGGTAACGGATATGTCCATTGGATGGCTACGGTGGAAGTTGTCTTGGGGCTGATCAAGGAAGGGGAACATGGCATCCAGATCAGTGTCAACTTCCATGTTTTGACTCTGAATTTCTGACTCTTCTGCCTGACCCACATTTTTTTTCTCTTCTTCTCTACTGGAAGCTTGTGAGAACTATCAATTTTAGAGTGAGGAGGGTCGTTATCTCCTCCTCCGTTTGAAGAACTTTGGGTTTCTTTGTTGTTGTGATGGTCCGTTGGAGCGATTCTCCCGAATGTCGTACTCTTTTGAGTGGTATTTGCGGATTGAACACTCTTATCATTGGGGCCTTTCCCCTGTTGTGTGTACAATTTAGTGCAGCTTTGCACTGTCTCTATGTCCCCGGTATCAGAGGTAGGACCGTCAGTGTCTATGTTTTTGGGCAAGTGTTTATTTACAAAACAATCGTCGAGGCCAAGTGATTGTAAATGTTGTCTAAAAATATCATAGGGGTCGAATCCTCTTATGTATTTAGCATATCTGAGATTGGAGATGCTAAAATGTGCTGCGAAATCGTCAATTTTGTTGACGTTTTTCAAGATGAACTCGCCTATTTTCCAAGGCAGAGGAATGAACTATTTTTTTTTCTTCCTTTGGAACAGATGGAACCAGTAGTTGTATTGACGTGCTACTTCTGCAATAAAAATTATGTCCGTAACATGAAATGGAAGGAGAGCAGGTTGTTCCGTGGAGCCAAAAATTCTTATGATAGTGTAATTATCCAAATGTTGGAGTGTCCCCTTATTGTCCAAAAAACTAGTTGCATGTTCAGATATGCGGGGAGCATTTTCTCCTAACAACAAAACTTTGAAAATAGACAGGAAGCCATTAAAAACCTCATAAAAACTGTGGGAAGCCTTGTGCTTCCACAAGGTTGGGTACCAGAACGTTACTGGGTGGAATTCGCAGTTGACTTTTTTGGACAGAGACAGTTGTGAAAATTGACAGGAATGTGCTATTGCAAAAACTAAATAGGATGATATATAAAATTTCTTTTCCCTTTTGTAGCTTGACAATTGGGAAGAGATTTCATGGGAAATTAACCTGCCCCAATCAAAAAGGGCTTGTTCGTTGACTGTGAAATACAAAATATAAAGAGCCACGTGAGAAACAATACACGTGGACTCTTGTCCCGTTATTCTTGTAAACAACCAGGGAATTTCCCGAAATGGATTTCTAAATGAACTAACCTGCATACTTGTAATATCTCCAGGAACTAGATTTGGCCTTTCCAAAAAATGGGGCAAGAGGTCCAATCCGTTATTATGCTTTGCTAGGAAATGTTTGCAATCTTCTCCTTTGAATGTCAATGTTGGCTCGGGCAATTTCAGCATCCGGCGGAAGACCTGAGGTGACAAAGAAACAGAAGAGTCGTTGTGCATTGGAATAATTCTTTGCTCTGCAATAAATTTATCGGCGCACCAAGAGACCAGGTCCTTACAGTCAAAAACCTCAGGGACACATCCTGCATGAGCAATCCCGGAGGTCCAAATTACTTGGTTCTCTGCGGTAGGGGTTGAGTAATAAGAAAATGCCCTGGACCAGTGGAAGTTCTGGTCCTCACACCCGAAGGTTTTCACTGTATCTCCACATAACTGGTGCCGAGATGATGCCATAGGTTTATGAGAAGGTTGCTTTGCTGCAGATGATGGTTTAAATGAATTGTTAGAGCGAATAATGTAACTTTTTGCTAAATCTTGGTTAAATGCTTGTGAATGGGAAAGCTCCTCGAGCCTTTCGTTGATTAATGACAACCTGTATTGGTGGTGCATGATGAACTGTTAGCAGTAAAATTTATTTATTGCATATTTAGAAATGCGAACATGGTGGGTACAACGAAGAGCAATTAAGGAATGGAGGTTTCGTGAATGTGCAAAGGGCATGCAGTGTGAACGGGATTTCATGATTTTGAAATGAACACTCGCAAGGGATAATATAATCCGACCGCAAATTTTGGTTTAATGTGCATGAATACAAGATGTCCTCGAGCCTTTCACCCATCAAAGACAATATATACGGTTTCTGCATGATGACTTGTTAGAATTAAATGCTAGTAATTCCATATTTATAAACAATATATATATATNATATAACTTTTTATTTTCTTTTATTATAGACAAGTGCGAAGGTGACAGAGAGGGAGGAGAGCAAGGAAAGAATGGCAAGCTCTGAAAAGCGGTCGGACGAGATTCAAAAAAGGGTTATGGGGATAGTCAGGACAATCGAGTGTTGCATGATGAAATTTCATGTTTCGAAATTTTTGAGTGCAAAATGTGTAAAACGTAAGAGATCATGATGGGGTAGTTGAGTGACTGGTTTGTATATTTGCGGAATTCCGCCAAAGTGGCTATGTATGGAACATGGAAATTTGTAATTGCATACATGACAATAAGATCTTATATATAATTTCCAACTGCTAATTTCAAAGGGGCATGGATACAGGAAACAACGACTATGAATTGAATATTTCTTCAACCCGCCAAACCGACGATTCACCAAAAAAATTCGAACAAATGGTGAAGTATGGAAAGAAGACAGATGGGCTTCAAAATGGGGTGACAATAGTTCCACTAAATATGCGAGGACCCGACGGTTAAATTGTATTTCTCGAAAGTTTTCATTGCAAAAATGTGCAACACAGAAAAGGGTATGATAGGTGGACCGTAATACGGAAAAGCATATGATCTAAGAACAATTGCAATTTTGAATATCTGTCAATTTGTATATACCGGAGCTCTGAATGTTGTTTGGAGGTCACGAAAAAATAGAATTGCAATGTTGACCCAACTAGCGCGTAAGTCCGCCTGTCAATTTGTATATAGCATAACTTTGGGTGCCAGTTGTGGGACAGGGAACAGTAGATGATCGATTTAAATAAAGGGGAAGCGGTCATTGGAAACGCAAACGTGTGAATTCGCGAAGCTGCGAAGCAACGCATTGTCAGGAAAAAAATGATTAAGCAACTAAAAGAGTGGGAAAATAGAGAGGCGGAAGGCCGTTTTCGTAAGCGTGAATTGGTTTCAAAGAAGCACCATTGTTGCAAAACCATGATCTACTAATTGTCAGAAAATGCATTGTTGAAGATTACATTTTATTGCAACTATGTTCTTTATACATTATTCCATGACTGTAACATATCAACTTAACCACTCAATTTCCTTTTCTACTAATTGTCAGCAAATGCTTTGTGGAAGATTAGATTTTATTGGAACGTGTGCATGTAATTGTGTTCTTGATACATTCTACTATCAGTGCAACATATTAACTCAAGTATTAAACTTATTGCATTATGGGTTGTTAGCATTAAAACTTAATAATTGCATGTCTAGAAACAAGAATAATGATTTTGCTGCAACATTGTACATTGGTATTAGTAAACACAAGATCAAAGAAGTACGAGAGCACCGAACCATGCCAATTAGAACATGCGTTAAACCCAGAAAAGAGGCAGCAACGAAGAGTGCAAGGCAATTTTTTTTAATAGAAAATCCATTTAAAATAAAAAAATAAGAAAAACACTGAGTACTGTACATCTATGCTTAGAAATTGGACCCAGTTCTTCGGGCCAAAACATTGAAGGTATCTACGACAAACACAAGCATGGGTTCTACAGTATGCAAGATCCTTGGAGTTTTCTGGTCGATGAATCGTCCTCTGCTGAAATTGATATTTTTCAAAGCTTTTCCTCAGAAATAAGATGAAAATGGTTGCAGGGCAAGTGGAATAGCCCTTAGCTGAAACCGCCTCTGCATAGTCCAAAAAAATTCAGTAGCACAGCTTGCACGTGCAATTGCAGAGGCCCAAATTAGTCCATTCTAGGCAGAAGGAGATGACTAGTAGGAAAATGCATGGTAGGAGCGAGATTTTTGGACCTGATGCCCGAAAATGTTAAACAATATTTTTTTGGCTTGACATATATCTCTGAGACCATCAACATATCATTGCTTTACACTGAAACTCTTCCGCCCAGAATGGACTAATTTGGAACTCTGGAATTCCTACTTTCATGGTGCAAAGTGGCTGTTGCGTTCACCGTCAGTTTCTTTTTTGAAACTCCTTTTGGTGTTGTCATGACTACGATCACCGAGCCAGGAAGGTCCATTCATTATGGTTGATTTCAATTTGGGCGCAGGAGTGGGAAGATTCTCTGCATTTCCATCATCCATCACCGTATCATCGTCCATCAGATCATCTTCTTCTAGCTTGGAATTCATCACATCAACTTCTGCGATAGCAATGACTGCAACTGGGCAGGTTCTCTGACCAGCCAGGGTTGCGATGGAATTTTTTGGCTTGAAATATATCTCTCGGTGTACCAAGGGACCATCTCCTTTTTTTCTACTGGGTGGAGGGAGATGAATAGTAAGAATATGCCCTGGAATAGTGGAACCTCTGTCCATTATGCCCTAATGTGTTTATTGTGTGTGGAGAGAACTGCTGCCATAAGTTATTTTGAATTTTTGTTTGGTCGAGACGATGTTTGAAATGAAAATCGGGGAGGGATAATATAAGCCTCCGCAAATTATGGTTTAATGTGTATCAATGGAATATCTCCTCGAGCCTTTCACTGATCAATGACAATTTCCAGGGTTCGTGCGGAATGAGTTGTGACCATCAAAGCTCACTAATTGCACAATTAGAAAAAGTGCGAACGTGGCGGTGAGGGTGAAAAGAGATTAAGAACCAGAAATTTCTTAAAAGCACCAACCCGTCGGCACACACAAAAAAAAGATTGTGTGGCCTTTGAAATGAATACTTGGAAAACATAACATGCTTGTGGGAAAATCTTAGTTTAATTCATACTAATGACAAATCTTCTCCGGACTTCCAGACATTAATGACAGTTTTAACGGTTGCTGCAGGATGGTTACTAGAATTAAAGCTTAATTATTGCATATCTGGAAACAAGTACGAAGGCAACAACAATGGTGAAATTGATTCCAAGAAATACCAAAGTATGAAAAGCGATCGGGCGAAGATATACCCAGGGCACGTGAAGGGCCGATGGTTCTCAGCCTGGCGGGCTGAAAATTGAGCCTCTATTGTTCCGTGTCCTACAAATAGCACCTACACTTTCACGATATACAAATTGACAGGCAGACTTGTGGGTTGGTTGGTTCAACATTGCATTTTTTTTGTCCTTAGTGATTCCATATTAATTCCATAATTAGACACTTTTTTGGATCGAGGGTTTTCGTGCTAGCGGGCAAAAAATTGGGCATCTATTATTCCGCGCTCTACAAATAACACTGACAATTCCGCGATATATAAATTCAGAACCTGACCTGCGCTAAATTATTACTATTAAATATTTTTATTGTAGAATTTAATTATACGAGAAAGTTTGCACAATCTGGTCGGCCGAGTGATATAAAAGTATTTCCACAAACGAGCAATATAAAAAAGAGTCATTCCATACTTAGGCACTTTTTTTTTTGCGGGTTGGCGACCTCGCGCGCTGAAAAAGAGTCTCTATTATTCTGTGTCCTACAAATAGCACCCAGATTTATGTAGTATACAAATTGACAGGAGGACCTATGCGCTGCTTGGTTGAACATTGCATTTGATCGCGGGTTCACGGCCTGGCGGGCTGAAAATTAAGTATCTATTGTTTTGTTTCCTACAAATAACACCTACAGTTCCGCAATATGCAAATTCATACGCTGACCTGTGGAAAATTCATACGCGGACTCTTATGCACCCATTTCTACGCGGACTCTTATGCACCGCAATATGCAAATTCATACGCGGACTCTTATGCACCCATTTCTCTCGGAGTGCTTTTACCCGAAATACACGATCTCCTGACACGTATCCCCCTGGTGATCAACGGCCAGGATTTACTTCGGTTGTTTGTCCTCTTCCTTGTCCACAAACCTCTGAAGTTATGGATCTTACGCCACCTATCCTCCTTGATGATGTACGGTTCCAAATTACTTCGAGACTTCAAGACTTTGACAAGTACACTCTCCTGCACATAGAAGGGTTAACTCTCATGCACTTACTTCTAGATCCCATGGTTACTGGTTGTTCGCGCTCAGATCCAACATATGGGATCTATTCCTCTCTTCTATGATTCCTTTGTTCACTAGACGTTGATCTAATGGTCCAATCTCCTCTCCACAACCGAACTGATGGTTGTTGTCGCTCATCCTCCTGAGATTTGACTTCTTCCATCTTAGAAGATTTTGGAAGTGTTCAAAGGTTTCGGCCTTTGAACTTTCTCCTGCGAACCCAACTATCTGGGTCTCGCTTACGCTTTTGAAGCATTATCTCTTCTGATCTTTTCGATTCTCTCAGACCAACGGTACCGAGGGACTCCGTTACTCCGCGAATTTCCAAAAGGGCTCACGACCACCGATCTCACAACTATTCAGGGTCTGGCAGTCATGATCCGACCGATATTGAGGTGTCCGCCGATCAACGGTTCACAGCAATTGTGGGGTCCCAACGTGCATGCTCTTTATCATAGAGTTCAACCTCCACAATCTGGAAGTACTCACCCAACTTGGTCGAACCGGAGTCATTGATCTTCCAGCCCGACGAGATCAACAACAATGGTGAATTGCGGGCCGCGAACTGGCGCATCCGCTACTTTCACCTTCGCGCTTCGCAATTATTCCCCACCCTCGATCTTCGTTCATAGATCGACGGTTCATAGTGATTGCGGGGTCCAACTTGACTATCATGCAATTGACATCTCGGAGCTTCGAGTTCCAAGGTTCCTAGACCCAGGTCACATGGATCTTCAGATAACTCTTGAGCTATGATCCTCGCTCTTAGTCGGGTTTTTGGTTAAGGACTTAGGCACAAGTTCAGAGTATCTTAGACTACTGGTCTGAAGGGAACACCTTCCCAACTCGCAGAGCTTTAAGCTCTGAATCAAGGCAAGGTACCTTGTGAGGTTACCAAAACGGTAGCTATGGCAAGAGGCTTGCTCTGACTCTGGAATGGTGATGTAAATCCCTGGGGGAAAGCACCTTCGAGTGATTAAACTATGGCATATGGAAAATCAAGTAGAAATATAGGTTCTCAAGGGAACGAACACATACTCGTAACTTAATAATTTAATACAGAGAAAGAAACCTTTATAGACATATAAATATTCCCATCCATCCATTATTTACAATTCAAAGCACAAGGAAAGAAAACACTTATCAGAACCATAGAGCGTGATGTCACTGCTGAAAGGGGTGTTCAATTCGAGCCAACCATAGGCTCAGTCACTCCCAATGTATTTATAACTGGCCACCCCCGATCTTAAGCCACGATACTTTGAGATTCAATCTCTTACTTCCATCTCAACGGAAGTTAGGGATGAAGGTTACTCTCCTTATCCCAATATATAAATAGATAAGGACGAAGGTTACTCTCCTTCTCCTTGCTCAATCTCTATTTCTTGTGATCATAACTCATTGTCCCTCTTTCAGTCCTCCCTCGGACCTGAGAGCTTCTTCTCTCGTCTTTGCATTTTTCGCAGGTCTTCCTTCGCCCACCACACTTCCTTTCTTTCCTTTCTCAGGAAGATTGCATGTGGCTCGAATTCCCAATCCGTGGTCAGGTCTAGAAGCCTTACTGATGGGCGGTCTTCCCCATCCCCTCATTAACTCTTGAGGAGGTCCTCCCACCTACCAGACCGACTATAATTCATTCCTAGGTCAAAGAGTTGTTCTGATCTGAGCAATTAATTCTAGCATGGTACTAGATCGGTGGAGGTTAACGCAATCATTCTTGGTCCCCTCCACCACCTTTCGTAGAATTTGTGGTTGTCTCTTAGCACATCCCCTCTTTCAGCAGTCATGCAACACGTAACCATTTTCTATTAAAATAACAGAATTTACATTTATCGACCTTTTGTACAAAGGTCCATCAAATCAAACATTCACACTTTTAGGTTTGCCATAGTTCCTTGGCCAATATAGTTATATTTACAAACTGGGGGAAACAGGGTGTCACACCTGCATATTACATTTCTGAAATATATATATAGAAAAGAATATATTGTTGTATATCCTAAGAATATGGATCTAAAATCCATCTGTCAAACTAACTTAATCTGCTTTACTCGAAATAGAAATTAGATCCTAAATATAAGGGATAATATCCTTATTCAAAATTGACTCTTTGACTGCCATTGATGCCTTCCTGATGAAGATCAAGGTTTTTGCGAATCATTTTTACCACTTGGAACATGACTCATTACATAAAATCTGAAGAAGAAATCTACTTCGACCCAAATTCTGCCACCTACAGGAGTTTGTAGCGCATAATACTGCAAGGTAATGTTTTGAACACTTTTCCATTGCTCAAATGACACCTTGAAAAACATGAGGTGGGAATGTTGTTGCCTGCTGAGCAAAGATCATGTTTCCCTCACATTTAAACCTATGTATTCGCATACACCTCACCTTATTTATTTCACCATTTGGAGTGAGACTCATCAAGCTTTCTGTTGTTTTCTTTTTTTATAAGACTTCCTTGTTCCCATGTTATACAATCCTTCTTCGTATATGAACTGAAATCATATCTTCTACACAACTTTGATATCCTTGTATCAAGAAGATCTAGTTAACTCGATTCTTCATTTCTTAGCATAGCTGGTGAATCACAATAAGAACTGTTACCCAAAGTACTAATTGATAATCTTTTAGCATTATCTGAAATTACTTTCTCTGTGATCTTCTCAGTCCAGAGAGATATAATATAGCTGATAAACTCCAAGTGCTTTTTTTTTTACCAAATCCTTCAAGTGCCATCTGTTTGCTCCACTTGCTGAACTCTTATGTCCTCAAAAAGATTTAATATCCACATATAGAGCCTTTACCAGTGCGTGCAATGTTGCTTCATGTTTTTTCAGTAGGGTTTTGGCACGCCCATATGCCAACCTCTGCATCAATTTCATTAACAATACAAGGTGCCTTGGAACAAAGACCCTTTCTTTGCTTCATCACACTCTTTCCGATCCTTGAAGGTTTTAGAACCTCTCTTTGGCAGAACTTCTTTATTGTACTCCTCTGGAGCATCTGAAGCACCTGTGCTTATACCAGTAGGTAAACCAATTCATCCTAAGTTACTAACATGCTTATAGCTGCCCCCTGACCCAGATCATACTAAAAACAATCATAAATAAAATAGTTGATATAGGTTCGTGAGCAAAACGCATTAATTTATTCACTTCTCCCAACTTCTGTAAACCCTATGGCTTTGATGTCTGCTTCTGCCTTATTTAACATTGCATAGCAGGTAAAATTAGAAGCAAAGGAATAAAATAATCCCTCGATCTTAATGGATTTTACTGCGTCCCATGGTTTGTCAGCATTCTGAGAAGAACCTGTTTGTTTCCACAGTCTGTTAGCCCTATCTGGTAAAGTAATATCTCCCTCACGATCCTCATGAAGATGACCTTCAGAATTTTGGAAACTGACTCATCACTGAGTTTTACATTCTCAAAATCGGCTTCTAAAGGACGCATTGCACGTGATCTCGAGCTTGGAATCTGTAACCTTCACACCTTTGATATTAGCATACAACGCATGAACTTTCCTCCTCGTGACTCTTTGGCGTTTCTAACTCCTCTGCCTGCAAATTAGGCATCTGGCATTGACACCTCACCACTTGCATATGAAGAGAAGGGTCGGCGCTTGCGTTGGGCTTATATGTTGACTTGTGGCTCGGTTTGTATTGGTTGTGAACTTTGGTATATGCGCTTGACATGTGGACTTTGGTGTGTGATATGACTTTGTTTAGGATTATATCTAGTTCACTCGAGCACACACCACTTTTTGGTAAAAATCTATGAAAATGTATATATATATTTTTTTTGTTTAAAAATATAATAAAGACATAAAAGTTAGGGTTACGGGCCAAATAGCAATTATTGTATTTCTTTTTGGAATGTAGGTCAAGCAGACCAACATAGGATATTTTGGCTGAATATTAATGGGCAAAAAGTGATCAATGAAAACTTTTCAGGGCTAAATGGAAAATTTGAAGATTATAACAATGGGTGAAAGTTCAAATAAAATTAGAATTTAGCATGAAATGATGAAGACACTTAAGAAAGTTAAAAGGACATTTGAGCACTAACATTTGGCTCCAACTCGGATGGAGACCTCCCTACGAGGCTCCAAGAACCTAGCAATTTCAGTGGCCTTTCCATTGAGCTATGGAGTCAATAGTCAACCATTCTCTAAACATCTTCAAAACCTGCCTTTATTTTGGAAAACTAACTGCTACTACCGAAAATCTGAAAGAAATCACATGCTTGAAAAGCAAGCTTATTTTCTACACTACCCTACTCTAACCAGATCTGCAACTGGTCAGGTAAAGGCAAACTTCCATAACAACCATTCAAGTAGTTTCAAAACTGAAAAGATTTCGTCCATATCACTGATGAATAGATGATGTATGAAATGTAACAACAGTGATAAAAACTCCTTCAGGAAACAATACTCCCCCGGAAGCGATGATAAGTAAAAGAAATCTGAAATTTTCACGTACTCTGAACCATATGACTCCATCAAAGTTGCAACTGGATCCTTAAAACTGAAATTAGAAGCATGTTGATCCATGAAAGCCTCATCCATGATTACTTCTTTGTTGGAATATTGATGACCTTCTAACTCTCTTGTTATCAGATCTTGATCATCCATAACAACAACCCTCTCTTCAAATTGATGCTCATAATATGATGATGAAAAAGGGTTTAAAGCATATTGATCATTATCAGCTAGAAATATGTAATTGTTTATGCAAACACCAACTATCCCATCCTCAAAATTGTTTGAAAACTGCTCATGAAATTGACATGCATACCTGACCACAAAAACATCTGCAAAAATTGGTGAATTTGATTCCCAATTTGTCATATACTCATACTCTAGCTATTGTTCAATATCTACTTCATACTAACTGTCTTCTTGCTCAAAAACTGAAACATACTGACAGCTTCCTTGCTCCTGTGTATGCAGATCTTCAAAATAAACTGGATCTCAAACTCTCTGAGAAGCACGGATGTTATTTTCAATTGCTTGGGCATCTTCAAATAGACCTACTAAGGATGAAGATTTCATTTCTAATAGGAGAAGAACAAGCTTAGAATGTTGTGCCATAACATAGTATACCATGGCAGTAATCTCCGTAGGATGGATCTCCAAGGGAATGCTATGATAAGTGTTATAGAAATTTTTGTTGAAGACGGACAGAGCTTCGTCTTCACCTCTCCTCAAGGTGTAAAAATCAGCAAGGTACAAATCAAAAGATTTGTTCTCACCCCAATACTTTGAAAAATAATTTGACAACTCGATCCAAGAACCAATGGAATTGGCTCTCAAATCCATAAACCATACTGCAGGATCTCTAAACAAAGTTTTGGAAAACAATCTCATAACAACATCATCATGTATAATCTCGAAATGATCGAGGAAGTTCTCAAAATCCCCTAAGTGCCTTTCTGTTGTGACATGATCCTCTCCAGAAAACCAGGGAATATATTCAAGGTAATCAAGAGGATAAGGATGAAGGGGATATGGCAGCCTCAAAGGTTTAAACAACTTCGTTCTAATTTTAGTTTGAAAAGTAGTGGGATGATCATGAGGATTAACAAGTTGATGGCAAGGCTCAAAAGTAATGGCAAAAGGTGTTGAGATATGACAGGGTTTTGAATCAATTTCGACCTCCTTAAGATTACATGGTTGATCAAATTCAGGAGGTATTTGAATTCAAAGATCATCTTTATGAACAGGGTGAGGTGAAAATAGTGAATCAAGATCTACAATACAAGGAGGTTGCAATCTTTCATCTTCTAAAGATGGATATATAAAAGAAGAATGATGATCATCTGAATATACGAAACATAAGATGATCCTCTTTACATGTGAAGGGAAAAGAAAGAATGAGCTGATAACGAACAACAACAGTTCATGAAGAAGACTCATAAACTAATACCTAGATTTTTCCTTATGCCCTTTCATCTTTCTGTCAACTGGATCCTCCCTAGTGGAGTCTTTGATGTGGAGTCGTAAGGCAAATGATTACAGTCAATCACTATGTCCTCTTGTCTGCCATCAAGAGTCAGATCTGTGTCGTTCTCCCAGGGAAATTATACTTCACTTCCATTCCCTGGAAATGGCGCCATTTTGTTATCACTCCAAGAGTCTTTCCCTGACTGTAAAAGGAATGAGCTTGGTAACTTAAAACTAATTTGAATGAGGGTTTAGACTGAATCAAGTTGGATTACTTGATAAGCTCTTATTCACTCAAAATACACATGAATTCACTCAAACACAGAAGGCCTTCAACTATACTTGTTCAGAGAGTTTAATCAAAGTATGAAAGTATGGAGAATGTTTATCATATCAGTAGAATCGCATACACACAATTGCACATGTGAATGACTAACTATAACAGGCAGAATTTTCTTATAAGCTTAATCTTTCAATGAAGAGATGAGATGACAGTCATCATCTATCATTAGATAAACATAATCAATGCACATAACATTTACTCATAAACATGGAAAAGATAAGAAAAGGAAAACTGAACAATGTACAGTGAAAGAAGTTTTTGTTTCAATATGTATTCAAAATGTCTCCCATACTTGAATAATAACCAAATCTCCAAAGTTGACCTACAGTCCTCGGGACTGCTCCCCCCTGGCATATTACATTTCTGAAATATATATATAGAAAATAATATATTGTTGTAGATCCTAAGAAGATGGATCTAAAAGCCATATGTCAAACTAACTTAATCTGCTTTACTAGAAATAGAAATTAGATCCTAAATATAAGGGATAATATCCTTATTCAAAATTGACTCTTGGACTGCCACTGAGGCCTTCTGATGAATATCAAGCCTTTCTCGAATCATTTTTACCACCTGGAACATGACGCATTACATAAAATCTGAAGAAGAAATCTACTTTGATCCAAATTCTGCCACCTACATGAGTTTGTAGCGCATAATACTGCAAGAACAAGGTTTGAGCTGACAACTGGCTGTATATACTTTTTTGTGTATCC
>ML814615.1:42925-54826 GCA_009831015.1 Picea engelmannii
TTTTCTTAAATCTTATATTACAATTAATTACTTTTGATCAACCCTTAATCTTCCTGAAGTTAGCAATAAAATTCTCATACAACCTTAATGCAACAACTCTCAACTTAGAAGGAACCTTTAGCTCTTCTAATATATTTCAAAGGCTATATCTAGGAACTATGTCAAAAGATTTCCTAGAGTCAACAAAGCAACAAAAGAGATTAGTTTTATTATTACAACATTCCTTGGTTATGATCCTAAGCATAACTAGGTGGTCAATGGTTGAATGATGGCTTCTAAAATTGGCCTTTCCTTTATCTCTTTTTCCATGACTTTCTAACCATACAGTAATCTTCATTTCTAGAATAATTCCCTATAACTTGGCTAAAATATGGCTAATCATAATAGTCTTAAATTTGAGGGGTTTGTTTTATCCATACTTTTAAAAATAGGTAAATTGAGGCTTTGGGTCCATGGCTTCGGGAAACCTTGCTTAGCTACCAAATTGAACAGCTCGTGAATGTGAGGGATAAGGATATCTCCTCTAATTGTTAGGTTATCTGCTTAATAACTTTTAATGTCTTTAGCTTTCCCTTTTGGAAGTCATTTAACCCCATACTCTATCTATTCCAAGTAAAAACCTCTTTTTTTGTACTAAGGGTTTGAATGTTGTCCATGACATCGATGGATTCATAAAACTTCTTAATGTGTGAATTTTATTCCCTCAAGGCAATCATATTATTCTATTTAGATTTTTGAGTTAGAATTTGCCTCCACAATGTTTTAGGGTTGAATTTAGAAAGGTTTAAAAGCTTCACTTGCTTTCTATTTCTATAGTATCTTTGTAACTATTTATCTTGTCATGTTTTATGGACTTGTCAAAGGCTTCCTTTATGGATTTTCTAGCAATTTTGCAGGCTTTATCATAACAAGGTTTGGCCAATCGATTTTCCTTTTTACACGAAACTTCTAGAGAGTGTTTGTTTATACAATTTGATAATGTTGTTGTAAAAGTATGATACATGTATTCAATATCAGTGTTACTTATGGAGAGATTTTATTCATTCTTTAGATATTTTAGGAACTTGATCATCCTTATTTTTATCGAAGATCAAGTTTTTTTCATTATCATTTTTTTCTTCTATGGAATTATTATGCATGGCATAATTTAGAGTTAGGAATAAGGGTCTCTGATATGAGTATGGCTCATGTTTGTTTAAGTTGTCAAAATTAACTATTTGGTTGTATAGGGGAATATCGGATATAGCATAATTTACCACATTACTACCAAGCCCGTGAATATAAATCAACTAGTTAGATGAGTTTCGCCACTTCATTAGGCCATTTCAAATTGTTAGGTCTTTAGAACTACAAAGCTTGATTTTTTTGAAACCAAACAAATTTTCACCTAAATCTTTAGAGCTTATTTTGTAGTTGTGAGGTAAAACAAGGTCATTATCTAACCATAAAGGGTTAGGTTGGAGATTTTGTGTAGGATGGTAGCTTGGTTACTTGTTGTTCTAGCATTAATATCCCTAACAAGAGGAAATTGTTGAAATACATCTTATTTCAGTATCAAACTTAGATTAAATTAGATTTCATCCTCCTATAAATATCCAACAACCATACCACAGTTCTTTATGGGCTGAAACACTATTAACCAAGTTCTGAAATAAAATTGCAGTGGAAATAATTTATGAAGAGAAGACATTAACTCTCATTTGGCACAAAAATCTGAGCATAACACTTGAAAAAATACACAGAAAAATAGGACAAATTTGAGGAGAATGTCTCTGTATTCATCTTAAGGAAAAATTATGAGTACAAGAGCAGTCTACAATCAACATTAATACCCTGTACATCACTCTATTTGAGAAAAAAATGCATTTATGTCCATAGCAACACAGTCTGAAATCCAAAAAATGACTTCCAGTACAACCCGTATGGACGATACAGTCACTTACAGCAGAAATAACTCTTGGTTTTCGTGCCCAGAAAAGTACAAATCAATACCTCACTGTACGGATTGATCAACAGTAAAAAAAACACATAGAAATATGTGTCAATACTCAACATCGATTTATGTTCTTGGCAATAGCTGCAAAACCAACAAACTTGTTGTACGACCTCCCCTAATGTTGAAGCTATCTAGAAGTGTGTGTCAATCCCTCTTCTAGGGATGCATGCCAACTTTTTTTTGTTGAAACTATTTCCCTCCAAGCGAAGAAACCCTCTTGGGATGCGTGCCCCTTCACCTTCGCTCAACCTTTCCTCAAAAGTGCGCCCTCCTTCTCCTAATGAGCTGCCTTTTATTATAATTTCAAATGTAACTGCCTTAACCCTTGGTCTTCCAATGATATTGACGTTCAAGATTAGATCTTGTCCTCATGAGATCAATGGTCACAACTTAATCATTCGTTGAGGTCACTTAAGTCATTAAAGTGACCCATAACATCATAAAGTCACTTTTACATTAAAAAAATAAAAGACCCAACTTTATAAAATCACTTTATAAAGTCACTATATAAAAACATATTATAAAGTCACTAGGAAAAGGTGTGCTTGGTTACTTCTGCATATTGAGCGCTGCCAATGCAAAAGTACCTCCAAGCTACCAAATTTCAACATAAATTAGTTTTGTTTCTTAGATTAGAAATACCTCGTTCTAAACCATTGTATGAACAAGTTTTATCTAAATTATTCTTCTTACAAAATATAGAATTTATAAGTGCAAAATAACAGGTTGTTAAATAAAAAAAATTAATATTAATGTCTGATATCTCCATCCAGATACATTAATTAAAAGTATCTTTCTTGTAAAACTCTTTATAAAAAACTCAATATAAAAAGAAAGGTTGTTCCTTATATAACAATCTATGCCAAAGAGGATCTCTTATTCCGTGTTTACCATGGGATGAGTCCTTTTATCACATAGGATCATCCATGTTTACCATGGGATAATTCCTCCATGACATAGAGGATTGACCATGAGAAATCACCAATACTATGAACATTCATCATTGTTAATCTTCACATATTGCCAATGGAATTGGCCACGCACCTTAGAACCCTCGATTATGAAAAATGAGAGGTTACATGAAGTTCCAAAAACTATGATTATAAAGTTTTGCTACATCTCGCCTTCATGCTTGATGATGGCTCCCACTCATTTATCTATGCATTGCCATGCCATACCTCCCTTTTCTCACTCTTAGTTCGTGTATCTTTTGTCTTGTAGTGTGCACCTTTAGCTTAATCTTAAATATCTTGTCTTTATTTATTTATTCAATTTTCTATTTATTTTTCCTAGCTATACATTATTAAGATAAATATTATAATTTAAATATGTTATGAATTGGTTTTTTTTAGGTAGTATGTAAATGCGAATTAGTATTTTTCTCTAAAATTTGGTAAGGGTAATTTTGAATTGATGAAATTGTAAATATCAAATGTCAATAATGCACAATCCAATTGCAATAAGGTTATTCGAGGGTGTTAAATCTATTTTTACATTAGAAACAATAATTTCATCTATCCAAAATTGTAATTTGTTTTTGTTTGCTAGCATGTGTGACCTGCGGAACTAGCCTGTGGCTAAGAAGCCGTGACCCAGGGACATCTAAGCTATCAAAATCACCCAGGGATCGCACCCAACCTGGGTCACACCAACTCTTAGCATGGTTGGATTTTTCAATGTCTCCTCCCGATAGCAGCGGGTTTCGAACCTAGGTCGCCATGCAAAACGAGGCCTATTGAAATCGATTGCTCTATCCGGATTTGAATTTAAAAAATTGAAGGACATGGAGGTGGGATTTGATCCACTTATGTGTGCATGGGTCAAAATATTATTTTTTTAATATAATCTCTCTAGATGCAACCACATGTTCGATCACTACCTCAAGTTGTCCCTATGGCTTCAGGTTGAGCAGCCCTCATTGGAATTGAACCTTGGCCAATGATGAAAATTTGATGTCCCATTCCCAAGAATAGCCTCAATAGGGAGTGACTTAGTAGTCTATTTGTTCCCATAGACTATACTTAGGCACAAACAGGGAACAAAGGGAGTAATAAGGGTGAATAAATGGCTAAACGATGAATTAATCCAAAAAGCATAGGAAAAGTCACTTAAGCCAAAGTCAACAGAGAAATAGAAGAAAAAGGTGTTAAGGGGGGACTTAATTAATTAATCACATTCGACTTAGGAGGAAAGGCGCCTAGCTTAAGTGATGTCAACAAAAAATTAGATCAGGGGAGGTATAAGAAGAGGAGTTCAACCTAATTCCTCATTACGTTATGATTTTGAGTTGAGAAAAGGTTCCATGGGAGGAAGTCGACCTCTTAGATGTTTTGTGGATTTCTGGAGGAAACCACCACCCAGATTGGTTTCGGTGTTGGAAGACACACCCTAGCCTATCGTAGGTACCATCTAGGTATTTCACCATGCCAGATCCTTATTCAGTATACCCAGTTCAAAGATTGTGCATTGCAGCCAGTGAGGGCACAAGGGTTAGAGATAGTTTTGTGTAGTTCGATGAGACTAGGTTATATCTCGCCATTTCCTTCCAACCTAGTTGAAAGGGATTCAAGGCGATTCTTTTGAGCTATTATTCATCATATTCTGATGGAGGAATCTCCTAGCACAGTAGGAAGACAACAAGTGCATAACACTTGAGGAAGTACAGTGAGGGTTCCAGAGAGCTCATCGGGACAGATCCGGAGAAACCCTCCCAAGCCAATACAAATCATACCAGGGCGCTTAGTTTGAGCCATACATCACCAAATTATGATGGTGGAATCACTAGGGCACATCAATTTTCTAGGAGAGGTGTGCAAACCCCTAGGGAGTCCCATACGGGGTCTAGTTAGATCAACAGAGGGTCGATCTTTAGTCTGACGGTCACCAGGAGGAGTTGTGAGGTCATGGCACATCATTTGGGATAGTTTCTAGGCATATTAGATGAGTATTGCTAGCAAGGCGAACTTTCCATACATTTGCAGTATTTGTCATGACTATTCGAGATTGCATGCAACAGATCTGTACATGCATGTTGTTGATTCTTCCTTATCTTATGTATACATGTATTTCTTGTTTTTTTGCATTGTATTCCAGCGACTATCAACTCTTATGAGATCTAGTTGATGAGTAGTTCCTATATTTCCTACATGCACATTGTATTTCCTGCTATTTTCTATAATACATGCTATTAAGTTGTGTTGATTCCTTTTATTTCGCATGCATCATATATTCTGCTCAAACAACTTATTATATGACACACACATGCAAAATCACCACACATGTTAAACAAAGGAACTAAAATACATACAAAAAACCCCAGAGTATCATATTTGAGAGGCAAGACATCAGTTTCAGTAGTCCATCCAAATCCATTAGATTAGGGGTATTTCAGTGGTATTAGAGCCTTCTTCCTTCCATCTTGTGAAGAAGTGCTTTCTCGGGACCCCATGATTTCGGGAACAGGTGCAGAATACCCAGAGGGTCGAGTTCATATTGGCAACGAGTACATTCAGTACCGCAAGGGACATAATAGAGACATAAGAGACATGAACAAAATGGACTACACTCTCTTCCACACTCAGTCAGATACAGAGCCATAGTTAGAGGACAGGGATCACATCAGTTCTGACACAGAGCCAGACATAGAGAATACTATGGGTGACAAGAGTGAGTCACCAGAGGGAAGGGGGAAAGGTCTCGAGACACATTCTGACAATACGCAGGCCATATTGAATGACCTAGCTAGAGGAAAGTGGGATATGATGAACGCCATAGCACAAATGACTATCATTACACAGATGATCCAACACAGTGTGAGCATTATGGGTGCCAACGTGGTAGGAGGAACGGCTAGTTCGGGAGGACACCAGGGATGTGGGGCCAGTGGCTCCAGTGAATCTTAGGGAGGAGCGAGTGGACATCCTTCACCTATCTATTCCTATACATCATCTAAGAGGATTCCCCAACCTTTATATCTGCAGTTCTAGGGGGACAGCCAGGGAAGGAAGGAGGACAACCAGTACAAGGGAAGGTAGTGCCACAGGACCCATTCATGGAGTACAAGAGAGATTATTTGGCATTGTGAAGAGAGTTCCATGTAGACATGATTTTCCTAGATTATTGTTCTATCAGGTATTGGAACATGCCCAGGGAGGCACAGAGGGGTAATGTGCAAACTCAGAACATGGAATAAGAAAGTGGGAAAGCTGAATATTCCTACTTTCGACCGGTCATCTCGATGCTCAACTCAAGCATGGGTACAGAAGCTTGACACATATTTAAATATCAACCCGATGAAAGAGTCAAAAGCTATTAGCTTTTCCACCTTGCACTTGGATGGGGAGGCCCATGAGTGGTGGTACCATGGGTTGGTGACCTTGGGTCATAACCACATTACTTAATATTTGGATTTCACCGAGAGGTTGATGGAGAGGTTTGAAAAAAGGGATCCAGAACTCCATTTCAGGGATCTGACACAGTTGAGATAGACAGGGTTGGTTGAGGCATTCATCACAGAGTTCCAAGTGAAGGAAGTGGTTGTATCAGATATTTCAGAGCATAGATTGGTGATGTTGTTCATTGAGGCATTGATAGATCCATTGAGGGGATGGGTTAAGGATTTCAAGGTTCACACCCTACAGGAGGCCATTGTGCGCACTCTAGACATGGGGGACTAGGTGCTGAAATCCAAAACCTTTACCAAACCCTTTGTGCCATAGAGAGACAAGGATCATAAGAATTATCAAAGGAATTGGAAGGGTAAGCCCAAGTTGGATGATGACACCATATGAGAGTTGATGAGGAAGAAGCTTTGCTTCTATTGCATAGACCGTTGGGTACCAGGGCATCGATGCATGGGAAAGGAACACATCCACTACATTAAAGTGGAATCGGGCAATGAGGAGTAGGATCAGGAGATCGGGGCACATAAAGACAATGATTCAGAGGATGAACCTACACATGATCCAGAGCGACATCCGAAGAAACCTCAGATACAGGAAGAGGCACAGCCAAAGGAGGAGACAAAACCTCATAGAGAAGTGAAAGGGGGAACCATAGAAACCCTTTTCAGAGTACCCAGGTACAACACTCTCAAGCTCAAGGGCCTTATACAGGGGCAGCGCATGACATCTTTAGTAGATGGTGGGGCCACCCACAATTTCATCGATGCATCCTTAGTAGCCCGGAGGGTAATACGCACTGAGGATTTTGAGGGGTTCATCGTGATCGTGGCATATGGATATACTATGACATGCTTGTATATGGTCCCAGACCTAGAGGTCAAGCTAGGAAACTACACCCTGATGGATACCTTTTATGTAGTTGACCTGTCAGATACAGATGCAATGTTGGGGGTACATTGGCTATATCCATTGGGAGAGATTGGATTCAACTATCAGAAGTTGAACATGA
Organism: Picea engelmannii; assembly: GCA_009831015.1. NCBI lineage: Eukaryota > Viridiplantae > Streptophyta > Pinopsida > Pinales > Pinaceae > Picea > Picea engelmannii. The sequence goes on from ML814615.1 coordinate 50,334, forward strand.
GCTTCAAAGATGCCAATTGCTCGAGAGTAGTATTGAGAGGTATGTCTATAGGAGCACCCAGAGCAGTATCAGCGAAGAGGATGGAGTGGATCTTCCGTTACTGTGATGTAGCATATGCAGCAGAGTGTATGATCACCACCCAAAACGATTCAGAGGGTAGAGAGCATTACCATCCAAAGATGAGAGAGCTTATGAGTTAGTATGAGCCTGTGTTTGGGACACCAGGGAGGCCACCTAACAGGGAGTTTGATCATACTATTGAGTTGGAGGTGGGGGCCACACCTGTGATCACCGCGCCCTATAGACACCCCAAGATATTCAAGGACGAGATTGAGAAAGCAATCAAGGAATTGCTTGCGATGGGGCACATCAGGCCCATCACATTGAGGAAAGATGGCACTAAAGAAAGATGACACATTGAGGATGTACATAGACTACAGAGCCCTTAATAAGAAAACGATCAAGAACAGGTACCCCATCCTGTGCATATATGAGTTGATGGACGAGCTACATGGGGCAGTTTTCTTCACCAAAATTGATCTGCAGTCAGGATATCATCAGAACAACATCATAGATTAGGACATAGAGAAGACAACTTTCAGATGCCATTTTGGGCGCTTTGAGTTTTTGTTCATGTTGTTTGGGTTGATCAATGCACTAGCCAGCTTTAAGTCTTGCATGAATCACATCTTCAAGGGGCAAATAAGGAAGTACCTTTTGGTATTCTTCGATGACATTTTTATTTACAACAGGACATGGGCTGAGCATTTGGCACACTTGGAGGAGGTCTTGGGAATTATGCAGGCATAGTCATTATATGCCAAGGAGTCCAAGTGTGAGTTCGAGATGAGAGAACTATTGTACTTGGGGCATATCATCAGTGAGCATGGAATACAGGTTCATTAGGAGAAGATTAGGGCCATTCTGGATTGGCCAACACCCAATAACCTCACAGAGATGAAGGGATTCTTTGGGTTATGTAGTTACTACAGGTGGTTTGTCAAGGGCTTTTCATAGTTGGGAGCACCAGTCACAGATCTAACCAAGAAGGGTTATTTTCATTGGACAGATGAGCCACAACATACTTTTGAGAAAATGACGGAGGTTATGAGCACATGCCCTTTTCTATCCCTTCTGTATTTCTCTTGGTCATTTTTCTTAGAGTGCGACGCATCAGGGATGGGGATTGGAGAAGTTCTGATGCAGGGGGGGCATCCCATTGTGTTCAAGAGAAGGAAGCTCAATGATTTAGAGAGACTATATTCGATTTATGACAAGGAAATGCTAGCAATCATGCATGCCTTAACCAAATTCAGGTAGTATCTAGTGAATCGCAGGTTTGTAGTGAAGACTCATCACAATAGTCTCAAGTATTTCTTGGATTAGAAAGGTCTCAACGAGAGACAGAAAAAGTGGATCTTGAAGATCCAATCCTTTGACTTTGACATTGAGTATGTTAAAGGAAAAAGGAATGTCGTAGCAGATGCTTTGTCCAGGAGGCTAGTAGGGTGTTCGATGATGGATATTTTCACATACTGGAAGGCACATTTGTTGGTGGAGTACTCCAAAAAAACGTTTTCTTGTGAGGTACTGAATGGACAGGTGGTTGATGATAGATATCGGGTGTTAGATGGTGTCATTTTCTACAAGGATCGGATCTACTTGGTTCCAGAATCTACCTTAAAAGGAAAGGTTTTGAAGGTTTGTCATGATTCACCAACAACCGAGAATCAGGGATTCTTCAAAACCCACTGGTAGATTAGGGAGCTATTCTCATGGAAGGGTCTCAAGGATGATGTATTGAAGCACATCCAGGAGTGCACGACTTGTCAACATAAAAAGTCTAAGCAGACACACCTTGCGGGGTTACTTCATCCTCTACCCATTCCAAAGTAGAAATGGGAGAGCATTTCTATGGACTTCATTACAGGACTTCCTCGAGTGCAGGGCAGGGACTGTATATTTGTAGTGGTCGACAGGTTGACCAAATTTGCACACTTCTTTGCCACACCCACGGATTAAAAGGCCATACAGGTAGCAAAGATTTTTTTTAGAGAGGTTTTATGGTTGCATGGTTTACCTAGATAGATAGTCAGTGACAGAGATGGGCGCTTCATCAACGTGTTTTGGTAGGAGCTCTTGAGGTTGGTGGGCACAGAGTTAGCCACGAGTACCATCCACCACCTGCAGACAGATGGGTAGACAGAGACTGTCAAAAAATGGGTGGAGGGGTATTTGAGGAATTATGTGGGGGGGCATCAATGCACATCGGTGAGATGGTTGCACATGGGTGAGTATTGTTACAACACAAATTACCACATGTCTATCAGGATGTCATTGTTTAGAGCAGTGTATGGATACGATGCACCCTCTTTTGTGGAGACTGTGTTTGAGAATAGCAAGGTCTCGGGGGCCAAATACTGTGTTGAGTAGATTCATAGGATTCTACAGGCAGTAAAGGAGAACCTATAGGTAGCTCAGAACCAACAGAATATCTATGCAGACAGGTAGAGGAAAGAGCGCAATTTTGAGGTAGGGGACTTGGTTTTTCTGTGATTACAGTTGTACAGACAGTCTTCATTGAAAAGAAGCAGGGTACAGAAGTTGAAGCCTAGGTTCTATGGGTAGTACAGAGTCAGCAGGAAGGTAGGCAAAGTGTCCTACCGGAGGGTAGCAAGATTCACAATGTGTTCCACGTTTCTTACCTTAAAAAGGCAGTGGGACAACATGTGTCCATTCTAGAGGAGTTTCCACCCTTAGATGATGAGGGATAGTTGGAGTTAATTCTGGAGGAGGTGCAAGAGCAGAGAGAGCGCAGGTTGAGGAGCAAGGTCATCATGGAGTGCTTGGTCATATGGAGGGGACTTACAGTGGAGGATGCCACATGAGAGGGAGAGCATATATTGCAACACCGAGGATTGATGTTGCTTGAGGACTAGCAATCTCAGGAAGGGAGGATTGTGATGTCACGTTCCCAAGAATGGCCTTAGCAGGGAGTGACTTAGTAGTCTATATGTTCCCGTAGACTGTAATCAATCAAAAACAGGGAACAAAGGGAGAAATAAGGGTGAATAAATGGTTGAACGATGAATTAATCCAAAAAGCATAGGAAAAGTCACTTAAGCCAAAGTCAACGGAGAAATAGAAGAAAAAGGTGTTGAGGGGGGACTTAATTAATTAATCACATTCAACTTAAAAGGAAAGGCGCCTAGCTTCAGTGATGTCAATGAAAAATTAGATCGGGGGATGTATAAGAAGAGGAATTTGACCTAATCCTCATTATGTTATAATTTTGAGTTGAGAACAGGTTCCAAAGGAGAAAGTCGACCTCTTAGATGTTTTGTGGATTTCTAGAGGAAACCACCACCCAGATCGGTTTCGGTCTTGGAAGACACACCCTAGCCTATCAGAGATACCATCCAGGTATTTCACCGTGCCATATATGTATTCAGTATACCCAGTTCAGAGATTGTGTGTTGTAGCCAATGAGGGCGCAAGGGTTAGAGACAGTTTTGTGTAGTTGGACGAGACCAAGCCAGATCTCGCCATTTCTTTCTGACCCAATTGAGAAGGAGCCAGGGCGCTTCTTTGGAGCTATCATTCATCATATTCTGATGAAGGAATCTCCTAGTGCACAGTAGGAAGCCAGAAAGTGAACAACACTTGGGGAAGTACAATGAGGGTCCCAGAGAGCTCATCGGGACAGATGCAAAGAAACCCTCCCAACGAAGTATAGAGCATACCAAGGCGCTCAGGGATATTTCATAAAAACACCTCACTTTCCACCATTTGATCCAACCCCTTTAGACCCCAAAATTACAATTTTAACAAAAAATAATTTATCAAATTTAAATAATAACAAACAATAAAAAATTAAAACATGTAAAAGATTTATTATTAAAATATTTTTTTTTTTAAATATATCTTCATCAATTTAAATATTCATCATCAAAATTTACTCAACATTTTTACTAAGGAATTTTTTTTTTATATATCCTCTTCAAATATGAAAAATCAAAGTTTACTTTACTTAGCATTATTAGTAAAGACAAAAACAAACTTAAATATAAATACCAAAAGGTTAAATTCTATATAGGCAAGTGCTAAGCACAATTTATATATCATTTTCAAATATGAAAAAACAAAGTTCACTTAACATTATTACTAAAGACAAAAACAAATTTAAATATAAATCCCAAAAGGTTAAATTCTATAAGCAAATGCTAAGCAATCAAAGTTTACTCAACATTATTACTAAAGACAAAAACAAATTTAAATATAAATCCCAAAAGGTCAAATACTATAGGCAATTGCTAAGCACCTTGCAGCAACACATAAATGCCACAACAAAGTATATAGAGGCCATTGGATCTAGGGGTATTTCAAATCCAATGTGCAGTGACATTTAATATTCGGTCACATAGTGCTTAGCGCTTGCCGAATTACATATGCTGCCATCCAACAATGATTTCCAATACTAAAAGACGAAATGT
>ML814615.1:56338-68977 GCA_009831015.1 Picea engelmannii
CTTGCCTGGTTAAGGGCAAGGAGTTTGCGATTAAGAGGGGGTCTTGGAAGTCGTTGGTTTTCCCTGCTAAGTCTATATTTGACAGCTTTGTGAATAATTTATCTTTCTTCGCTATGGCTTGTTCACATGACTGAACAATGAGATGCAGGTTCTTTACTTTTTGTTTCCAACATGAATTCAATTGACTGATTTGGTTTTTGGATGGAAGATCTTCTTCTCTTCTTTTTGTTTCTGTCATATTGTTGACAATCTTGCCAAAAGGGATGACCGTTTTTAAAAAGAAATTGTCTTCATCTTTTAATTTGGCTTGCAAAAGCTCGAGCAAGCTATGTGCCCTGGTTCCAAGGGAAGCGATGGTTTGTGATCTTTTCCATGCCTGGGTAACCAGTTCCATTCTTTTTTTTATATTGTTATCCACATATCCTTTACAGGATGCGAGCAGGGTGGAGGATGCTTTTACATTGGGTGCAGGGGTGCCAGGCATGGCTATTGCCAAAGGATCGACAAGCAATGGCATAGGAATGAAAGCGTCTTCCAATTCCTTGACTCGATCCTTCAATTTGGCATTCTGGGTCTCGATGCGTCCAATGGAATCATGAAGTGCTTCTCCGGTCACGGTGTGAAGTTGACAGATTTGGGATGGCCGCATGTTGGCAACGTCAACCTCTGAACGAGATTTGCCTTTGATATTTTTAACATTTTTTCTCAAATATCAATCTTTTGTTCCGGCTATCAAAAGCAACGCTCTGGAACACGAAGGATTCATCTTCGTCAAAATTTTGGGTAACGGATATGTCCATTGGATGGCTATGGTGGATGTCGTCTTGGGGTTGATCAAGGAAGGGGAACATGGCATCCAGATCAGTGTCAACTTCCATGTTTTGACTCTGAATTTCCGACTCTTCTGCCTGACCCACATTTTTTTTTCTCTTCTTCTCTACTGGAAGCTTGTGAGAACTATCAATTTTAGAGTGAGAAGGGTCGTTATCTCCTCCTCCGTTTGAAGAACTCTAGGTTTCTTTGTTGTTGTGATGGTCCGTTGGAGCGATGCTCCCGAATGTCGTACTTTTTTGAGTGGTATTTGCGGATTGAAAACTCTTGTCACTGGGGCCTTTCCCCTGTTGCGTGTACAATTTATTGCATCTTTGCACTGTCTCTACGTTGCCGGTATCAGAGGTAGGACCGTCAGTGTCTATGTTTTTGGGCAGGTGTTTATTTACAAAACAAAGGTCGAGGCCAAGTGGTTGTAAATGTTGTCTAAAAATATCATAGGGGTCGAATCCTCTTATGTCTTCAGCATATATGAGGTTGGAGATGCTAAAATGTGCTGCGAAATCGTCAATTTTGTTGACGTTTTTCAAGACGAACTCGCCTATTTTCCAAGGCAGAGGAATGAACTATTTTTTTTTCTTCCTTTGGAACAGATGGAACCAGTAGCTATATTGACGTGCTACTTCTGCAATAAAAATTGTGTCCGTAACGTGAAATGGAAGGAGAGCAGGTTGTTCCGTGGAGCCAAAAATTCTTATGACAGTGTAATTATCCAAATGTTGGAGTGTCCCCTTATTGTCCAAAAAACTAGTTGCCTGTTCAGATACGCGGGGAGCATTTTCTCCTAACAACAAAACTTTGAAAACAGACAGGAAGCCATTAAAAACCTCATAAAAAATGTGGGAAGCCTTGTGCTTCCACAAGGCCGGGTACCAGAACGTTACAGGGTGGAATTCGCAGTTGACTTTTTTGGACAGAGACAGTTGCGGAAATTGACAGGAATGTGCTATTGCAAAACCTAAATAGGATGATATATAAAATTTCTTTTCCCTTTTGTAGCTTGACAATTGGGAAGAGATTTCATGGGAAATTAACCTACCCCAATCAAAAAGGGCTTGTTCGTTGACTGTGAAATACAAAATATAAAGAGCCACGTGGGAAACAGTACACGTGGACTCTTGTCCCATTATTCTTGTAAACAACCAGGAAATTTCCCGAAATGGATTTCTAAATGAACTAACCTGCATACTTGTAATATCTCCGGGAACTAGATTCGGCCTTTCCAAAAAATGGGGCAAGAGGTCCTATCCGTTATTATGCTTTGCTAGGAACTGTTTGCAATCTTCTCCTTTGAATGTCAATGTTGGCTCGGGCAATTTCAGCATCTGGTGGAAGACCTGAGGTGACAAAGAAACATAAGAGTCGTCATGCATTGGAATAATTCTTTGCTCTGCAATAAATTTATTGGTGCACCAAGAGACCAGGTCCTTACAGTCAAAAACCTCAGGGACACATCCTGCATGAGCAATCCCGGAGGTCCAAATTACTTGGTTCTCTACGGTAGGGGTTGAGTAATAAGAAAATACCCTGGACCAGTGGAAGTTCTGGTCCTCACGCCCGAAGGTGTTCACTGTATCTCCACATAACTGGTGCCGAGCTGATGCCATAGGTTTATGAGAAGGTTTCTTTGTTGCAGATGATGGTTTAAATGAATTGTTAGAGCGAATAATGTAACTTTTTGCTAAATCTTGGTTAAATGCTTGTGAATGGGAAAGCTCCTCGAGCCTTTCGTTGATTAATGACAACTTGTATTGGTGGTGCATGATGAACTGTTAGCAGTAAAATTTATTTATTGCATATTTAGAAATGTGAACGTGGCAGGTATGACAAAGAGCAATTAAGGAATGGAGGTTTCGTGAACGTGCGAAGGGCATACAATGTGAACGAGATTTCATGATTTTGAAATGAACACTCGCAAGGGATAATATAATATGCTCGCAAATTTTGGTTTAATGCACATGAATACAAGATGTCCTCGAGCCTTTCACCCATCAAAGACAATATATACGGTTTTTGCATGATGACTTGTTAGAATTAAATGCCAGTAATTCCATATTTAGAAACAAGATATATATATATATATATATATATATATATATATATATCTTTTTATTTTCTTTTATTATAGACAAGTGTGAAGGTGACAGAGAGGGAGGAGAGAAAGAAAAGAATGGAAATCTCTGAAAAGCGGTCGGACGAGGTTCAAAAAAGGATTACGGGGATAGTCAGGACAACCGAGTGTTGCACGATGAAATTTCATGTTTCAGAATTTTTGAGTGCAAAATGTGTAAAATGTAAGAGATCATGATGGGGCAGTTGAGTGACCGGTTTGTATATTTGCGGAATTCTTCCAAAGTGGCTAAGTATGGAACAGGGAAATTTATAATTGCATACATGGCAATAAGATCTTATATATAATTGCCAACTGCTAATTTCAAAGGGGCACGGATACAGGAAACAACGACTACGAACTGAATATTTCTTCAACCCGCCAAACCGACGATTCGCCAAAAAAATTCGAACAAATGGCGAAGTATGGAAAGCAGACAGACGAGCTTCAAAATGGGGTGACAATAGTTCCACTAAATATGCGAGGACCCGACAGTTAAATTGTATTTCTCGAAAGTTTTCAGTGCAAAAATGTGCAACACAGAAAAGGGTATGATAGGTGGACCGTAATACGGAAAAGCGTATGATCTAAGAACGGTTGCAATTTTGAATATCTGTCAATTTGTATATACCGGAGCTCTGAATGTTGTTTGGAGATCATGGAAAAGTAGAATTGCAATGTTGACCCAACCAGCGCGCAAGTTCGTCTGTCAATTTGTATATGGCGGAACTCTGGGTGCCAGTTGTGGGACAGGGAACAATAGACGATCAATTTAAATAATGGGGAAGCGGTTGTTGGAAACGCAAACGCGTGAATTCGCGAAGATGTGGAGCAACGCATTGTCGGGAAAAAAATGATTAAGCAACCAGGAAGAGAAACTAGAGGGAATAAAAGAGTGGGAAAATAGAGAGGCGGAAGGCAGTTTTCGTAAGCGTGAATTGGTTTCAAAGAAGCACCATTAGCAAATGCATTGTTGAAGATTACATTTTATTGCAATGTATGCCTGCAACTATGTTCTTGATACATTATTCCATGACTGTAACATATCAACTTAACCATTAAATTTTCTTTTCTACTAATTGTCAGCAAATGCTTTGTGGAAGATTAGATTTTATTGGAATGTGTGCATGTAACTATGTTCTAGATACATTCTACCATCAATGCAACATATTAACTCAAGTATTAAACTTATTGCATTATGGGTTGTTAGCATTAAAACTTAATAATTGCATGTCCAGAAACAAGAATAATGATTTTGCTGCAACATTGTACATTGGTATTAGCAAACACAAGATCAAAGAAGTACGAGAGCATTGAACCATGCCAATTAGAACATGCGTTAAACCCAGAAAAGAGGCAGCAACGAAGAGTGCAAGGCATTTTTTTAAATAGAAAATCCATTTAAAATAAAAAAATAAGAAAAACACCGAGTACTATACATCTATGCTTAGAAATTGGACCCAGTTCTTCAGGCCAAAACATTGAAGGTATCTGCGACAAACACATGCACGGGTTCTGCAGTATGCAAGATCCTTGGAGTTTTCTGGTCGATGAATCATCCTCTGTTGAAATTGATATTTTTCAGAAGCTTTTCCTCAGAAATAAGATGAAAATGGTTGCAGGGCAAGTGGAATATCCCTTAGCTGAAACCGCCTCTGCATTGTCCAAAAAAATTCAGTAGCACAACTTGCACGTGCAATTGCAGAGGCCCAAATTAGTCCATTCTAGGCAGAAGGAGATGACTAGTAGGAAAATGCATGGAAGGAGCGAGAGTTTTGGACCTGATGCCCGAAAATGTTAAACAATATTTTTTTGGCTTGAAATATATCTCTGGGAGCATCAACATATCATTTCTTTACACTGAAACTCTTCTGCCCAGAATGGACTAATTTGGAACTCTGGAATTCCTACTTTGATGGTGCAAAGTGGTTGTTGCGTTCACCGTTAGTTTCTTTTCTGAAACTCCTTTTGGTGTTGTCATGACTACGATCACTGAGCCGGGAAGGTCCGTTCATTATGGTTGATTTCAATTTGGGCGCAGGAGTGGAAAGATTCTCTACATTGCCATCATCTATCACCGTATCATCGTCCATCATATCATCTTCTTCTAGCTAGAAATTCATCGCATCAACTTCTGTGATAGCAATGACTGCAACTGGGCAGGTTCTCTGACCAGCCAGGGTTGCGATGGAATTTTTTAGCTTGAAATATATCTCTCGGTGTACCAAGGGACCATCTCCTTTTTTGCTCCTGGGTGGAGGGAGATGAATAGTAAGAATATTCCCTGGAATAGTGGAACCTCTGGCCATTATGCCCTAATGTGTTTATTGTGTGTAGAGAGAACTGCTGCCAGAAGTTATTTTGAATTTTTGTTTGGTCGAGACGATGTTTGAAATGAAAATCGGGGAGGGATAATATAAGCCTCCGCAAATTATGGTTTAATGCGTATCAATGGAATATCTCCTCGAGCCTTTCGTTGATCAATGACAATTTCCAGGGTTCGTGCGGAATGAGCTATGACCATCACAGCTCACTAATTGCACAATTAGAAAAAAGTGCGAACATGGCGGTGACGACGAAAAGAGATTAAGAATCAGAAATTTCTTAAAAGCACCAACCCATCAGCGCACAAAAAAAAAAGATTGTGTGGCCTTTGAAATGAATACTTGGAAAGGATAACATGCTTGTGGGAAAATCTTAGTTTAATTCGTACTAATGACAAATCTTCTCCAGACTTCCAGACATTAATGACAATTTTAACAGTTGTTGTAGGATGGCTACTAGCATTAAAACTTAATTATTGCATATCTGGAAACAAGTACGAAGGCAACAACAATGGCGAAACTGATTCCAAGAAATACCAAAGTATGAAAAGTGATCAGGCGAAGATATACCCAGGGCACGTGAAGGGCCGATGGTTCTTAGCCTGGCGGGCTGAAAATTGAGCGTCTATTGTTCCGTGTCCTACAAATAGCACCTACACTTTCACGATATACAAATTGACAGGTAGACTTGCGGGTTGGTTGGTTCAACATTGCATTTTTTTTGTCCTTAGCGATTCCGTATTAATTCCATAATTAGACATTTTTTTGGATCGAGGGTTTTCATGCTAGCGGGCAAAAAATTGGGCATCTATTATTCCACGCTCTACAAATAACACTGACAATTCCGCGATATACAAATTCAGAACCTGACCTGCGCTAAATTATTACTGTTAAATATTTTTATTGTAGAATTTAATTATACGAGAAAGTTTGCACAATCTGGTCGGCCGAGTGATATAAAAGTATTTCCACAAACGAGCAATATAAAAAAGAGTCATTCCATACTTAGGCACTTTTTTTATCGCGGGTTGGCGACCTCGCACGCTGAAAAAAGAGTCTTTATTATTCTGTGTCCTACAAATAGCACCTAGATTTCCGCAGTATACAAATTGACAGGAGGACCTACGGGCTGTTTGGTTGAACATTGCATTTGATCGCGGGTTCGCGGCCTGGCGGGCTGAAAATTAAGTATCTATTGTTATGTTCCTACAAATAGCACCTACAGTTCCGCATTATGCAAATTCATACGTGGACCTGTGAAAAAATTCTATATAAAGTATGGAATGAGATTTTATACAACATATGTGGATCCCTCATTCCATACTTAGGCAGTTTTTGGATCGCGGGCTGAAAAGAGAGTCTCTATTGTTATGTCTCCTACAAATAGCACCTAGACTTCCATGATATATAAATTGATAGTGTTCTAAGCATATGTGGATCCCTCATTCCATACTTGGGCACTTTTTAGATCGCGGGTTCGCGACTTGGCCGTGGGCTAAAAATTAAGTATCTATTGTTATGTGTTCTACAAATACCACCTAGACTTTCGTGTCCTACAAATAGCAGCTAGACTTTCACGATATACAAATTCACACGCGGACTTGTGGACATAGTCTATATAAAGTATGGAATGAGATTTTATACAACATATGCGGATCCCTCATTCCATACTTAGGCATTTTTTGGATCGCGGGCTCACGACCTGGCGGGCCGAAAATAGAGCCTTTATTGTTCTATATCCTACAAATATCACCCAGACTTCCGCGATATACAAATTGATAGTGTTTTAGAACATATGTGGATCTCTCATTCCATACTTGAGCACTTTTTGGATCGTGGGTTCGCGACCTGGTGGGATGAAAATTAAGTATCTATTGTTCTGTGTCCTACAAATAGCACCTAGACTTCCGAGATATACAAATTGACACACAGACTTTTGGACATAGTCTATATAAAGTATGGAATGAGATTTTATACAACATATGCAGATCCCTCATTCCATACTTAGGTAGTTTTTGGATCGCAGGTTCGTTGGTTGGCGCGCCGAAAATAGATTCTCTATTGTTATGTCTCTTACAAATAACACCCAAACTTCCGCGATATACAAATTTATAGGTGGACTCGGGCTGGTTGGATGAACATTGCACTTTTATTGTCCCGTAGCGATCCCGTATGAATTTCAAATTTAGCATTTTTTTTTTATCGGGGACTCTAGGGCTGGCCAGCTGGAAATTGGGAATCTATTGTTCCACACTTTACAAACACATTTTTCTAGAATATGCGTATCCCTCATTCCATACTTCGACACTTTTTGGATCGCGGGTTTGCAACCTGGCGGGCTGAAAATTAAGTATCTATTGTTATGTGTCCCACAAATACAACCTAGACTTCCGCGATATACAAATTGACACGCGGACTTGTGGACATAGTCTCTAAATAAAGTATGGAATAAGATTTTATACAACATATGTAGAGATCCCATATGAATTTCATATTTAGCGATTTTTTTTTATCGGGAGCTCTGGGGCTGGCGGGCTGAAAATTGGGCCTCTATTTTTCCGCGTTGTACAAAAACATTGTTATAGAACATATGTGAATCCCTCATTCCATACTTGGACACTTTTTGGATCGCGGGTTCATGACTTGGCAGGCTGAAAATTAAGTATCTATTGTTTCGTGTCCTACAAATATCCCCTAGACTTCCGCGATATACAAGTTGACACGTGGACTTGTGGACATTGTCTCTATATAAACTATGGAATGAGATTGTATACAGCATATGCGGATCCCTCATTCTATACCTAGGAATTTTTTGGTTTGTGGCTTGGCGGGCTGAAAATAGAGTCTCTATTGTTTCGTCTCCTACAAATAACACCCAGACTTCCATGATATACAAGTGGACAGGTGGACTCAGGATGGTTGGCTGAACATTGCAGTTTTATTGTCCTGTAGCGATCCCGTATGAATTTCTATCTAGCGATTTTTTTGATCGGGTCTGTGGGGCTCACGAGATGAAAATTGGGCCTCTATTGTTCCGCGTTGTACAAACACCAGGCACATCTCTGCAATTTACAAATTGACAAACATACCTCTGGGTTGTGTGGCTCAACATTGCAGTTTTCATTGTTCCTTGTCCTCCGAATAGCCCTTGGAGTTCCGTGATATACAGATTGACATATGGACTTGAGGGCTGGCGGGTTCAAGTTTTCCATTGTTTACAGATACTAATCCCTATCAACTATCTAACATATCTAAAAACATGATTTTCAATACTAAATTATTAATAATAATTTTTTCTATTGCAGAATTTAATTAAACAAGAAAGTTTGTACAATCTGGTCGGGCGACTGATATAAAAGTTTTCCAACAAACGAGCAATACATAGTAAACATGTACTTTTAGAAAGTATGGAAAAGATATTTTATAGAGCATATGTGGATCCCTCATTCCATACTTGGGCACTTTTTGGATCGCAGGTTCTCGGCCCAGTGGGCTAAAATTTGAACCTCTTTTGTTCGGTGTCCTGCAAATATCACCCAGACTTTCGCGATATACAAATTGACAGGTGGACTTGCGGATTCCACGTCTGGCGGGTTCAAGATTGCAATTGTTTAGCAATGCTCATCCTATCTAACTTTAGCTAAAAACATTATTTTCAGATACTAAAATATTAATATTAACTATTGTTATATTACAAGTGAATTACATTAAATTATTAAAGGATGTTAAATTGCTTATTTTTTAAAAAATGAAGGAAACAAAAGAATTTTTTTGTAAAATTCTATCACCGCAAGCATAACAAGGACCAATTTGAAGTTTAAGGCCCTCTTGTTCATATGATAGCACAATTTCACTCCGCACAGTATATATTCATTGATTTCAAATTATTCCAGGATATTAATTTTACCAAGTTCATCAAATAAGCAAAAATTGTGAAAACAACGATCAATTTGAATTTTAAGAGCCTCTTGTTGGTATGATAGGACAGTTGCACTTCACACACTATATATTCGTTGATTTCAAATTATTTCACAACAATAATTTGACCAAGTTCATCGATCAAGGAAATTTTCCAAAATAAGTCACATAGTAAATTTGCGTCAGAGTGCCATAGAAATTATCAGGCGGATCTGCGTGCCAACTGGCCAAAAAAATTCAATTACATTGTTTTGTGTCCTCCAAAAAGAGCTAGAGTTCCACGGTATACAAATTGACAGACAAACTAGATAACCAAGAACCAACCATACTTTAAACAACCCAGAAGAAAGTTCCCAGAAGGTTCCATTGAGCAGAACCCATCAACCTTTGCACCAAACAATTTGATATACAAAGAAAAGACGTCGGCGCATTCCTTTTCTCTTGAAATGAACATTCATCTGGATGTTGAACAAATATTACAGAGAGACATGAGGTATTTTCGTTTCCTCCCAAAGTTTGATTAAAAATTTTTTTTTGCCCTTCTTCAACCGATATGCAAATTTGCAATATTCTCATTTAAGGTGAATTTACTCTATATCTGAAGTTTCCAGAGCATATAGACATTGCTTGCCTTTTTCTGTAGATACGTTTCATACGACAACTCTGCCAATTTAGGAAGCACATTTTGTAACAGAGTTTGCCTAACTGAACACTGCACAGTTGTGTTTCCCACGATTCAGATAACACCATTGACGCAATGCCCATAAATATATGGACATTTTTCGCCGCATCACAGACAATCAATCGTATCATCACTTATCAAAGCGGAGGCAGAAGCAACGTAATGGCATTTTGCACATACAGGCTCAAAGGGGGTCAAGTACACATTGGCTGCAACTAAAAGACCTTCAACCTGGCAACACGAGAAAAGGGATTAATACATTGAACAATATAATACACAAATGCATCCCCCCCTCCCCTTTAAAACAAAAAAGAAAAAGTAAACAGGTGCATAAATTTGTTGAAGGCTATTTCTATAAGCAAAGTGAGGATGATTTTGTGGATGTATACGCAAAACAATTGTAGAGCTAGCTAGTTTCTCCATATCCTCTACTATATCTGCTTGCAACTCTATTACAAACGTTGTTTGGGTTGTCTGAAAGATCCTTTCTCTAGCATCCTTCTTCTTTGTTATATTTTTTAACAACATAAGTGGAATCTGCCCTCTATGCAATTGTTGTTCCATTGACGAAAACAAATCTGAATACGTATCGAACAATTGTAGTTGCAACATGGAACAGTGCAATATTTGTGTAACTTATCCGACATATATGCAGACGCGAAAGTTAAGAACAAAACTAAATATGAAAAGCAATACCACTGCCTTGTCATTGTCTGGCTCTCCATCCTTTATATGGAGAATGTGTTGCGACCCAAATTTTCTCGCCAGTGTCACAACAACCCCAATCGTTCTGATTAGGTAAATATCAGTGCTCTGTGCAAGCTACCTGATAGTCGAGTCCGGGAGGAAGCGATATTCTGAACAAATAGCATGACTTTTTTCCACAATGCTTATTTTGTTGAGCAAAATAATTTGATCACAATCACCACAGTCATATACTGTTTTGGGAAATACATTAAAATTTGTAATGGATATCCTATTATGCGGCAATATCTTTTATGCATGTTTCTGGACAAGTTGTGGAGAAACAATCAGTGTGACTGTCATCATGGCATCCTTGTCTATCATATCAGCACGTATAATGGATCTACTTTTGTTTGCCTTGTCCAAGTAGGTGGTATAGACAACTATTATGTCCCCAACTAATAGTTTTCCAGTTTGGTGGTTGTTTAAGTGATCTGAAAATGATAAAGACTTGTATTCTTGAAAATATTTGCAAGTTTTAATTCAAGTGTTTTTATGCAAATGGATCAATTTTGCAAACACAACTTTTATAGAAATTACATATTCAAGATGCATATAAACAGTAGCAAATAACAGTGAACAGAAAACACATAACACAACAAATGATAAAGGAGTTCACCCCTCTCTTGGGCTACATCTCCTGGTCCAGCTTCCAATGGATCTTTTGTATTATTTGCTCAAAGTGCTAAAATATGTACTTTGCAATGCTCAAAATGCCAAATAGATGGCTCCAATGGCTTCAGAACGTCCAAAAACCCCTAGCTGGGCTTTTTCGGCACCTCGTTTGGCCAAAAATTGAAGAAGATAGGCTTCCTGGAAGTTCCCCTTCAAACTTGTTGTCTCTAGATCGCCAAAATGCACCTCTGTCTCCTCAACCTAGCCCCGACGCACATAAATGTGTTAAAACCCAGCACCGGGCGCAACCGCAAAATGGTGCGAACTATAGGATGGTTAGGGCGCGTCCAACCCCTAACCGCCAAGTCTGTGGGCATATGGCCTACCATACGACCGCGCGCACATACAAAAAGGGGCCAAGTTCCAAATCAAATGATAGAGCGACAAGTGTCGGTGCGGTTTTATAACCGTTGGTAACAAAACTCCCACGCAATGTATTGACCACCGGTCATATGTTTTATGTGTGGACCACCGGTTATATGTGTTATGGCTCTATTTGAACTATGCGCGCGGGTAGTCATATGATATATATATATGGACGGGGGTTGGGGCTTAGCCCCAGCCCTGTCCGCGCCCAATCCAATACACATTGCAATTCAAATAAAAACAAAACTATATAGTGGTAAGAACCAATACAGTGGCGCGCTAGTTGGGCAGCCCTTCCCAAGGCCATACCCCTGCCCGGAGGTCGCGGGGTCGATTCCTGCCAATTACACAAGTTTTAACCAATGTCCGGGTGACACGTGGCGGCCATTGATTGGGACACGTGTCGCCATCCCATTCGCCACAAACAAGCCACGTGTCATAAGCCAACTTGTCCACATGACTGCCAACCAACACCTGCCATGTGTCGTATGGCCCTGCCACATGTCATACGGCTCTGCCACGTCAGCATCCGTACAGACTGTACGGACTGTACAGTCAACACATTTTTTTTGCCTGTTTGTCAATTTGAACAGAACGCGATATCTCTCTCATCCGACGTCCGTTTGAACCCAAATGAGTTGCGTTGGGTTCATGATGACGAGGCCTACGCTCCCGTTCGATTTGAAGCGATTCTGAGCACTTTGCATTTTGAGCAAAATTTGATCCCCTGGATCACACCTCCCCATTGGAAAGCTTTTGGACCTCCAAAAGACTATTTTCAGTCTATCTAAGGATGAGGGTATAGTTCCCTCACCTTTCCAACATCAATCCACTTGGCTTTGCTTGGATTTGTGCCTTTAAGACCAATTCGAAGATATTCCACATTTCCTCGTTTTGAAGTTCTTATTCTCCTGTCAAGGATTGTGTCTTCATGCAGTTCTGTAAGATATTCTGGGGAGAAATCATCTATAGAAGGAATCTGAACATGT
>ML814615.1:72907-96271 GCA_009831015.1 Picea engelmannii
ATTCTTGAAAATATTTGCAAGTTTTAATTCAAGTGTTCTTATGCAAATGGATCAATTTTGCAAACACAACTTTTATAGAAATTACATATTCAAGATGCATATAAACAACAACAAATAACAGTGAACAGAAAACACATAACACAGCAAATGATAAAGGAGTTCACCCCTCTCTTGGGCTACATCTCCTGGTCCAACTTCCAATGGATCTTTTGTATTATTTTCTCAAAGTGCTAAAATATGTCAAAATGCCAAATAGATGGCTCCAATGGCTTCAGAACGTCCAAAAACCCCTAGCTGGGCTTTTTCGGCACCTCGTTTGGCCAAAAATTGAAGAAGATAGGCTTCCTGGAAGTTCCCCTTCAAACTTGTTGTCTCTGGATCGCCAAAATGCACCTCTGTCTCCTCAACCTAGCCCCGATGCGCATAAATGTGTTAAAACCCAGCATCGGGCGCAACCGCAAAACGGTGCGAACTGTAGGACGGTTAGGACACGCCCAGCCCCTAACCGCCAAGTCTGTGGGCATATGGCCTACCATACGACCGCGCACACATACAAAAAGGGGCCAAGTCCCAAATCAAATGATAGAGCGACAAGTGTCGGCGCGGTTTTATAACCGTTGGTAACAAAACTCCCACGCAATGTATTGACCACCGGTCGTATGTGTTATGGGATATGTAGACCACCAGTTATATGTGTTATGGCTCCGTTTGAACTACGCACGCGGGTAGTCATATGATATATATATATGGATGGGGGTTGGGCCTTAGCCCCAACCCTATCCGCGCCCAATCCAATACACATTGCAATTCAAATAAAAACAAAACTATATAGTCATAAAAACCACTACAGTGGCGTGCCGATTGGGTGGCCCTTCCCAAGGCCATACCCCTGCCCAGAGGTCGCGGGGTCGATTCCTTCCAATTACACAAGTTTTAACCAATGTACGGGTGACACGTGGCGGCCATTGATTGGGCCATGTGTCGCCATCCCATTCACCACAAACAAGCCACGTGTCATACGCCAACTCATCCATATGACTTCCAACCAACACCTACCACGTGTCATACGGCCCTGCCACATCAGCATCCGTACGGACTGTACGGACTGTACAGTCAGCACATTTTTTTCCCTGTTAGTCGATTTGAACAGAACGCGATATCTCTCTCATCCGACGTCCGTTTGAACCCAAATGAGTTGTGTTGGATTCGTGACGACGAGGCCTATGCTTCCGTTCGATTTGAAGCAATTTCGAGCACTTTGAATTTTGAGCAAAATTTGATCCCCTGGATCATCAAGCCGTCTATTGAGAATACTTTGGATGTCACAACTCTAGACCTGATGACATTTTTTGAACAAGAAAACTAAAGTGAATGGTAGTGTGCTACAAGTACATGAATAGTATTGATGAACTATGGAGCCACAGTTTCTCAACCACACCTCTTGGTCTGCGGAACATGCAGCGCGTTCGACATTTCGCTTGTACTTGTTGATACTTCTTGCGCGCTGGAAACCATGTATTGCAAATGGCATCAACATATCCGCCATGCCATAGATGAATATATAGCCCAGTAAATTTGTTTAGTAAACATAGTAAGAGCACAACATATGCATATTTACCTTTGGCCTTGTTGGTCTGTCGATGTCTGGGATGACTGATTGCTCATGGTTGTCTAACTAGTCCAACTTTTTCTGATGCAAGCATGTGAAATGAACATCAGGACTAAACAAATATATGCATTGTATATTGTCCATCGGAAGGACCAAATAACCATAAAACTATATGTATCTTGATTTTTTAACTGGAGAAATGTTTAACATTAAACAGGGTGTGACTGTGGGTCACCATGGCCAATCTGTATATCGCAGACCCTCGGAAGCCAGGGGAGAAATATTCAACCTGCCAACCTGGCAGCCGTAATCGACAAAGTGGGTAACTATGGAATAAGGTAGAAGTAGGACCACATATGTCAGTCTGTTAGTCCGCCAACCGACGCACGAGGGAATTTTCGGAAACCACACTAAGTAGATGAATTAGAAAACAAAAGGGATAATAGAAAATGGAAAAAGTAGAAACAGGGAGCGCAGAAAGGCCCATTACTGCGAATTCATCGTTTTCAAGTCTAATATTATATGCTCCCACCCAGTTTGTATATTTAATTTACTGACACACTTGGTATACCTTTTAGAATATTTTACCACAGAACCCTCTGTTGTTGCACAGAAGAATTCATCTCCCTATCCAAGCAACCTATTTTTTCCAAGGCAGCAACGCCGAAGATGAAATCAAGACGAAGGCAAGTTAGTATGAAAACAGACATCTAAAAGAAAAAGAAAAAAGTCTATTTACCCGCCAAAGAGTCCTTAGTCCTGTCCAACGATTTTGTTTCTTTAAATGCAACAATGCATCGCAAACACAACAGACATAAACTTGCTTAGTATGCAGGAAGGAACATATGTAACCAAAATAACTTACCATGTAGGAAGGCACACAACTAGTTTAACACATATATAGACCATAAATGAAATACAAAACAAATCAATATGAAACAACAGTACAAGCATGCACCTTTCTATATCCTCTTCAGCCGATGCAGTCAAGACTCCCTCCTTTTCTCCAGCTACTTTGTTTGTTTCAATGTGGGAACCCACAAAATTCAATGAACATCAATGGAAGTTGGTATTCACTAGAGAACAAGCAATATGTAGATACAACAAAACTGACGCAACGAATAGTTTACAAAGGTAGAAACATGAACCTTTGTGCTTCTCTATCCATGGTTGTAAATGTCTAACTTTTTTTTCCCTAGCCAAAATATATTACAATGCATAAAATATCACGCAATTCCATGGTCGCAGCTAAACAATTTCTGGTTTTCCCTAGCAATTCATCCAGATATGCCCTTTAACCATGTTATTTATCCTCTACACAGACTGTTGTGCCCATGATACAAGTTCTCAGTTTTTCATGGCAAACTACCCAGACATGCTTCCAGACATGAAAATATAATCTTGAAGAATCTTTGTTGCACATATCATATCTCAAGAACAAGACAAATTGTATCGTGCGCACACTAGTCTATGTAGAGGAGAAAGAACATGTCATGTCATATCCGCACATCTGACCAAAAAAACAACGGATATTGTAACTTCACATGTAATCCTCCAACAATTTTGTATGCAACTATTTTCTTTCATGGCAGGACTCGAGCACCAGGAAAATATCACAGAATTACAGATAACGACCTCTGCAAAAATGGTAAATAACACAACTGCAGATTGACTGGTGGGTGTAGGGGTTGAACACCATAAAGCGCCCCAAAAAAACAATAACAATCCAAAAAAAAAGAAAAAAGAAAAGCTCCAACCACCGCTGTTGCACCCCAACCCTGCAAGGCCGAATCAAAGAAAAGAAACCAGGAAGGACCAAACCAACGAGAAAGCATGAAGAGGTTGAACTACACCCCCGGGGCCCCAAATCGCAAACATCAGGCAAACAAACAGAACCAGCAACCCAGGAACCAACAAACCAGCAAAATCCATCGACCCAGTGAACAACATATGTATCTCCAACGATTACGAAACTGCAGCCGAAGTAGAAAAGGAACCAGAAACATACAAGGAACATGCGACTACAAATAAGAAAGCATTCTTACTTGCAAACTGCAAACACTAAACAACGAACAAGGAATAGAAAATGAAACTATGGCATCGAACTTACTCCCAAATGATGAAATGCAAAAGGGCAGGTCGAATCGTGAGCGAAACAACAAAAAACAGCAACCGAGAAACCAACGAAGAAGAACCACTCACTGAACCAGTAAACAATGTATCTAGGTTCAACGATTATGAGGATGAAAAATACAATGGCAGCACCCGACAAACCAACAAAGAAGAAGCAATCACCGAACCAATAAATAATGTATGTAGCTTCAATGGCAGAACAAGGATGAAACATACAATGGCTATTGAACTGGCATGTACTCTGAGAACCGTATTTACATCAACATTTAAGACTCTCAGGTTATCTAAGGACCTCGCGCTATGAAAACATTTAAGTTGTCAGGGGTGTTGGAGGACGTCGCGTCATGTAAACATTTACGTTGTCAGGTCTATTGAGGCATCTCGGAATAAGTGTCGATAAATTTCAATAAATATACAAAGCTTGGATATGAAAACATTTCAATATGCTTAGTACATATCAAAACTGACGGATATATTTGGGTAGCAGAAAATGCTAATACAAACATACGAACTAATGGTAGCATTAATCGACCTTCAAGCAATATACAGGAAAAATATATGATTAAAACATACTGTCTACGAGAAAAAGTTTGGATATGTTTCCATATACTACATTGGGAATAGTGAAGTCGACAATAAGACCTCCAATCTCTTAGCCAATCAGATCAGTACATATATGTTACTTTTTAATATATAAAAATATATGTTTTTATTTCATAGCTCCAACAATAGGTATTGTGCAAATATTTCCAGTCAAATGACAAACTAATATGTAGTCAACGCTTTATCGATCGCTATAGTCCCTCTATGCCTATGGCAGGGACTAATAAAACATGATTTAAATGAACACAAATTATATACTTGGAAACATATAATCTATCTAAATTATCAAGTTGTGTATACTTAAATAACATAGTTTCATCACTTCGTATTATTGTATGATCTTTATACTTCTATTTATGAATGAATTTGTATATGACTTACCAACTTGTAATTTTGAATAAGAAAACACTGGTCTAAATTATCAATTTACATTGATAAAGAATTTTTTTTTAGATACAACCTCATCAATTTAGATAAACTATGTGTTATCAATGTTACCTTGATCATATTTACTTTTGCTATATTCTCCAGAGCCTTTGAGACTCTCAGTCGTCTTGGAAAGAATTAAGTTGCCCAATTCTAGTTTCAATCTCGAGCATATCAGCGAAGGAATACTTTCAATTTCTCTACTATTAAAATATTTAATAAATCTCGCCAACATCAAAATACCACAGCAATGTTAAGTATATAAGAAAAAGCAAACACTCTTTTAATATTCATAAATAAAAGCTCACCTTACAAAACCTTAATCACTTCATATTATCAAATTATGACGGAGTACAAACCTAGAAAGAAAGCACAAATCCATGGAATGAATCAAATAAATAAATCTTAAAATATTATCATTGTTCTGACAGAATGCATGCAAGGAATAAGGCAACCCAACCAGACTAAAAGAGTCGTTAGTAACGTTTTTAAGAATTAATGTTGTGCATAAGAGAAACTGACCAGGTTTCATTCATCCCTCTTTCCATTACCGACCATGGCGTTATCTCCCAGGATTTATTGTCTTATTTTAAATATTAGGGACCTTGCCCCGCTTATGTCTACTATGAACCACTTGGGCTAGTTGTTACTGTGAACATGAGTTATTTTTGTTTATTTCCGCATCTAGGTTTGGGCATTTGTCGTGTGCATGTGGTTTACATGTGTAGTCAATCGTGTGGTCCAGTGGTGTTCATTTTTTAACTATTATAGGGTGTTTTGGGACTGGTAAAGAATGCTTAGGGGATATTGTATTCTTAGGGAAGGAGCAGAAAGAGTGATCAGTTTAGTTGAATCTTTCTAAAATTCATGGCGTCGAAGATGCACCCCCCTCAAAAAATGTCGATGCTAATCCTTGACAATGTTTTCTACATATTTCTCTATTCTTAGACCTGCATAGGTAAATTTAATAAATTCATATATATGTATCTAAGAAACAAAAAGAAAATACTAGTGCTAGGGTCGCACTATTTTTTTTTTCTTTAACTTGATAGGTTCTAACCAAATAACTTATAAGTTGAAAATACAATTGGGTTGTGGTCTTGATCGGTGGGAGTTCACCAGAACTGCTCCAAGTTAAATTATTATCTCTCTCGGTAATGATTCTACACGGGGGTCCCCGAGAAACTAGGATTTTCGATCCCGCTCCGACCAAAATTTTTGTAGTTACTGTGAAAAAAAGGTATGCATATGTCTTGTATGGGTAGGGTTTCCCGAACTAATGGGCTTTTACAACTCACCCCTGCCCTTTTGTAAGGAGTTTTAGGGATCACTGAGATCATTAATAACAAAATGGGTAAAGGTAACATTTTAGGTCTCATCCCTAGGGAGCATAACATGTTTTCCATGTGAGACCCCCTTGCAGGGATACATCGACCTTACCTTTTTGGGTTTTGCAATGATACTACCTTGTGGGTTTTAAAATTGTGACACAACCCGAGAGCATCAATGGATAACCTTGTGGGTTTTAAACTTGTGACACAGCCTGGGAACATTAATGGATAACCAGATATGATCATAATATTAAGGGGATAACTTTGTGGGTTTTAAACTTGTGACACAGCCTAAGAACATTAATGGACTACCAGAGATGATCAAAATAGTAGGGGCATAGTACTCAATGATCAAAATAGTAGGCAGATGGCTCACATTGATCGAAAATTATTAAGCATTCTTTGTTAAACCTCCTAAACCCACAATGAAGACGTGTGGGCACTGAAGAGTTTGAGCCATGAGCTCAGCTAGCTCAAAGTCAAGACTCAAAACCATTGTGTATGTTTTGTACATTAGCATATCTAAATGATAAGAAAGATAACTAGCAACAATTAAAATAGTAGGAAAATAGTTCACACTTACGGGAAATTCATAAGTGATCCATGCAAGCCCTCTAATCCCACAACCTCTAACACTTGTCTAAACTATCAATCTAGATCAATGAAGAAAATATTTTTTAGATACAACCTCATCGATTTAGACAAATTATGTGTTATCAATATTATGTTACCTTGATCGTCTTTGGACTCTCAGCCATGTTGGAAAGAAGCAAGTTGCCCAATTCCAGCTTCAATCTCGATCATATCAGTGGAGGAATACTTTGACTCCATTACAAACGAAGGATTCTGCAATACAATATAATAATGAAAAAGTACAACAACACTGCACAAAATTGAAGGTACTCTGCTATTAAAATATTTAATAAATCTCTCCAACATCAAAAGACCACGAGAAAAAACAAACACTCTTTTAAATATTCACAAATAAAAGCTCCCATTGCCTAATGTCTATCACAAATAAAATCTCCCATTGCCTAATGTCTATCAGTCTCATGTGATATATTTTTATTACAACATAACAGTTTATGCTAGTAAGGATAAAGATCGCGATAACCCCATTCCTGTAATTTGGAAATTTGGACGAGGTTTCTCACAAAATAAGTTTTCTAAAAGGTTATAAAAACAATGAAAATGGAAGAACTCATTACCAATCTCTGGCATTGTTTTATCTGAAATTTTCATTGTTCCCTTTCCTTTAGCAGGTCAAATGGAGCTATCATCGATTCTTTGGATTTTTTTATCTAAAATTTCCATTGTTTCCCTTTCCTTTAGTAGGGAAAATGCATCTTTCACCGATCATGGCATAACCTTAAAGAATTAAGGAAAGATACTCTTTATAAGAGAACCTCGTATCAAAGTGGACCATGCATGTCTATAGAACAATATAAAAAAAACAATAAATAAAATCTATGTTTCAAATTGTTAAAGAAAGAAAAAGTTTGTTCAACATGTCAACTTATGAGAGGCTTAATTGTGGTTGACCATGTAATCATAACAATGCATTACATTTATCTCTCCTATTGTTCCTCGTAGTGTTAATTTTTAACCAATACAACTTATTCTTTGCACTTGCATATCTATGTGTTCCTCTTAATTTTAATCGCTACAGCCTGTTCTTTGACACTTGTATTTACATGTAGAGGGTTGACAACTAGTGGATATGCTAGTGTGCACGACGCTCCTAAGCGATAAGCTTCTAGATCATGCGAGAAGGAATCAACTGGCACTGTAATTGCAATAGAAATTGTTGGCTCATTTATGCCTAAAATTCAGAACATACGACTTGCAACAAGAAGAAAGCATATGGGAACGATTAGTGTTATTCCCAGCATCCAAACCAGAGTGATATATGCACTTGCTTACTTGATCCTAACACTTCTTATTATGTCGATTGAGTGTTGTTTACTGGATCTTGTGCAGACCATAGAGATGAAGGTCCACATGGACTGTGATGGGTGTGAGAGGAAAGCGAAGAAGTCTGTCTCCTCCATGAAAGGTGAACACTGAGGCTATATATATAATTGTGTAATATGAGATGAATGAATTGGAACAACATATGTTATATGATGAGTATTGAATGTGCAGGTGTGCAGTCGATGGACGTGAATAGAAAACAACAAAAGTTGATGGTCATTGGATACGTGGATGTGAAAAAAGTGGTGAAGGGCATAGGAAAGCACACAGAGCTTTGGACCTACATGCCTTACAATCTCATCTACCAACCCTACATTTCTCAAAGTTGTGACAAGAAGGCTCCTTCTGACTATGTTCATAACGTGGAGTCTTCCTTCCTAAGTCAACCAAATCGCATAGAAGAAATATACACGACGCTCTTCAGTCAAGACAATGTAAATGTGTGTACCATCATGTAGTCGCAACAACCTTCCTTCTTAACCTGTAGTCCGTAAATTATTTATGGCGACAGAAGCAAAGGCTCTCAATGCCTTTTGTTCTTGGAAATTGACGGTGTATGGCTTCTTCTCCATCTTTATTATTATTCGATTGCTTCTGGGCATTTTCTCTGCACACATGGGGGATGTTGTTTTCGTTTCTTTTCTGGTTGCATGCAAGGTAGATATTTAAGACAAAACAAGAGAAAACATGAATGAATAGATAGTGGGGTTTGATGGATAGCAAAGGGAGAAATATCTGAGAAAAAAATAACAAGGCCTTCGTCGGAATATATAACTACATGGTATCGAAAATATATATCTCCTACTTGACAACCTGAACAATTAGTATAATTAGTGCTTGATGCTCTTTGTGCAGTGCTCTCTTCTTGTTTTTTGGCAAGGGCATGCTTCATGGATGGGATAAAGGAAAGGATATATGTGGAAGGGATAGCCATTCACATTTTGACCTTCATTTTCGAGTTCAATAAGGGTTTAAGTAAAGGGATGGACTTTAAAAGTGAAAGGTTAAGTTAAAGTTCACCTATATTTCAAGGTGGATTCAATGACAGTTTCGTCACCATCAACACTAGTATCAATTCCAGTTGAAGTTGATCCAGTAAAAGAAACATATTCTCCATCTTGAGTTTCCCTAGCAGAACCAATCAGTGGTGACATGTTTGAAGGCAGGCCCGCTGGAAATGTAATTTTTATGAAGGTGAGATATACTTCATTACTTTTGTAAGCTCAATATTGTTGTTTTTTCCAAACTGAGCTCGCTTGATTCTTATTTCTATATTGTATATATTATTCCAACATGTATAAAACATATCAGTGATGACATGTTTGAAGGCATACCCACTGAAGATGCCTCATGCTCAGATCTTGAGTTGAGAAGTAGAGAATATTTTGAGGGACAGATCAAATAGGTGGGTTAAGCTCTCATCACTAGTGACATGTTTGAAGGCATTCCCACATCTATTGGAGGATTACCTGCTACACAAAGAAGGTATTAATAAGAGTTGTGGAAATGGCTCCATCGCAATAAAATTATGAACCCAGTTGTGGTTTCGGATCAGACGTGATAGGAAAAGAAAATTTGACTGATAGATAACATATTTCTTAGGTGAATAGCAACAACCTCCTTTGCTTGAATGTCATCAGAAGCAAGCCCAGAAATATTCGCTAACAAAGTCCGCTATGGATCTCTTCTAGCGAGCACAAAATTCTTGAGCTTCTCTATAGAGTCCATGGTAGGTTGTGCTCAACTATGGCTCATGGTAGCTATATCTAAAAGAGTTATGTTGTTTACCTGGAGTGCAACAAGGCAAAGTAACTCCCAACTCTTGATCACTCGATCGAAGAAATAAGCAGGCCATGTGCATGCAGGCGGTGCAGACGGGTGGCCGTATTTGTCAAACATTGAAATTTGGGAGGAAGAGCAGGCATTCATCGTATTTGTCAGACATTTTTGGGTGCATTGAAAACTTAGAACTTAGGTTAAAACTTAGAACAAATAAATTGCATTCAAATCATCATCCAAATCATAAATTAAAAGTGATAAGTTAAAAGTGAGGATTGGAAATGTATTTTTACATTGGGAGGAGTGGTCATCCAAATCATAAGTTAAAAGTGAGGACTGAGAATGTATTTTTACATTGGGAGGAGCAAAGCCTCCAATAAGACTTCCATTGTTAGAGTGAATAGGATTGTAGATATATATTTTTTATTAAAATATTTAAAATTACAACCCATGCTACAAAGTTAGGGATATAACAATTGTATTAAAAGTCAATTGTAAACTAATTGATGGTCAAAGTTGTATCGAACGCTAGAGTCCATTCTTTCCTCTAGCATGGACTAATAAGATTTGGTCAACGCCATTAATGTATTAAGAGAAGACGTGTAAATATGCTTAAAACGTTTAGATATTATTATATAACTTTTAATTGAAATAAATATAGGAAAAGGTTATTGGAGGAAGTTAATCTCGGAGTAAGTGGGTTTTTTTTCATCATAAATTTAATAAAAAAAATTGATAGAAATTTTAAGTATAAGTTTTATTATAATATAATATGTGTGTAGTGGAACAATTCTCTTAGAGATTTTTCCCAATTCAATTGATCCACATTAAAAAAATTGATCAAAATTTTTGGATTGATGGGAATTATGACTTTCTATATTGTTGAATCCCAACAACCAACGAAAATTTCACTATAAAATTAAATAACTCCAATAATATCAAGTGATGTATTAGGTAAAATTAAAAAAGTGATAATTATAATAAAATTCAATAATGATTAATTTATTCAATTAAATGTGTTTGTAAGAAAAACAATATTTTTTAAGGAAAATCGCTTTGGTGGTGGAGAATCATACAGAAGTTAAGGTGACCCTCCAAGAATAAAATCTTCACATGGCTAGCATTAAACAACATGGTTCCCACCTGGGAGGTTTTACATATTAATAATAAAATAAAATAAATAAATAAATTGGGCCTTGGTTGGTATAGTCTATGCTAACAAGTATAGGAAACTATAGACCACTTACTTCTAACTTGCTCCTTTTCCAAAGAGGTCTAGAAAGAATTTGGAAGCATGATAGGACTAAAGAATGCATGGGAAGGAGGAAGTACTAAAGACGTCTTCAATTCTTGGTATACAAACAAGGAGACAAAGAAAATGAGAGCTCTTCCACTCAATATAGCACTGGGAATATGGCTCGTTAGAAATTTGAAGCTTTTCAAAGGACAAGAGACCCTACCCCTTAAATGTGCAATTAAACCTCTAAATATACTAAATTCTTAACCTCAAATTGAGGATAAACAAAAAATATTTAGTAGAAAAGAATTCATCAATACGAATAATACTTGGGCATACATTGATGGTATCTCTCAAGGGAATCCTCGGGTAGGAGGCTCGGGAGGAATCTTGTATCTCTTCGCAAATCACATCATAACTTTCAAATATGGAATTGGTAAGGGAACTACTAAGTATTGTGAATTTATGGCTCTCAAATTAACATTCATGTTGACTCAAGAATATAGAGTTGCACAACTACAAATTTGGGGGGATTCTTTACTAATTATCCAATGGATTTGAAAGGAAGCAACTCTTAGAAATTTTACTTCCAACCACTTTTGATTATATACAACAATAGATGGTGGTCTTCTCACGCATTTATTTAACTCATATATACAAGGACGGGAATAGGGTAACATATGAGATTTCGAAAGAGACATTGGGGCCATAGCATGGTACCTAGACCATTTTCATCTTTCAAGATGGGTACACAATTTTTCTCCCTCTTGCATTCTGGATATAATTTCCCTTTTTTTTTCTGAGAATGGACAGATTTTCCTTTTGAAACATATAGTATTATAGTTTTTTCTCTTTTTTAGTCATGGAACAATCATACTTTTTTGGAGATACAGCTCAAAGACCTGCGATACTGGACATTTTTAAAATCTTGATATTGAAAGTTGTAATTAATGTCCTTTAAAGTCAAGGAATGACTTTTTTTTATATCACTCACTTACATATAAAACAAGTAAGCATAGGTGTTGCTCCATCATACTATAGAGCCTTTAGTTTTGAATGCCTTGAGGCATATGAAAATGTAATTTTGTTTTATATTAATAAAATTAGAGAAAATTTTCCCTTGGAATAAATAAATAAATAAAATTTAAGTAATTATGCTTAGCTAGGAGCTCATCTTTCTTAGGCATAAGGAAATAGGTTAACGATCTAAGATCCAACAACATCTAGCAAGAATGAAAGTATTTCTCCTTAACCAAGATTCATTTTTACACAATAAAATAATTGCACATCAAGATAAATATAAACATGGTACTAAACCAATAACTCTAACTAACATAAACATTTTCCTTCTTTAAAAAATAAAACAATTATTTAATATGATTTACATACTAAATCATTTGAAATTTTATAATTCAAAGTTTACAAAATTTAAAAGTCAAATGTGAGTAAAATATTCAACTTTTAACAGTTTCCTCATATCCACTTAATAATTCCATAATGGATTTGACACTCCGAAAGTTATATATTTTTTGAGTTGTTTTATATATTTATAGAATGATAATCTTCTTCTAATTCCCCAAGCTTTTTTTCAATAGAAAATTGCACATTATATTGATAATAATATAATCTTTCTACATATACTGATTCTTTGCTGACAGGGCATCTAGTCCACTATGGCCAGTCAATGTTCATAGATGACAATCCTTACAATCTCATCTAAGAAAAATACAAAAAGCACTATACTTCCAAAAAACAATATAGACCCTTAATCATAGAGGTGGATATAAAAAAAAGACCCCAAAAAGTAGTGACAAGGAGAGAACTTGAAAAAAGAAACTACATATTTATGAACTGTGACGGTCCCTCATGTCCCTCCACCCATAAGTTATATGCAATTTTCCCTCGGTAGTTGTGGAGATCCTTCTTTGATAGATGATCTGTGTGTTTGTTTGATTCCCTGTATATGTGCTCGAAGGAAATAGATCTGAATAGTGGACAAATCTCTTCAATTATATCCTTCCACACATCCAGATTTTCCACCCTTAGTTCACCTTTCCTATTGAGCCAATCAATGACTGTCCTGGAGTCCCCATAAACATGTAAAGCAGTAACTGACAGTCTAACTGCAAGAGTTATAGTATCCCATGCTCCCATAAATTTCGCTCTGGTATTTGTTCCATTCCCACAGTTTAGTATCCATATGTACTCTCTAAAATCATCAATCTTTATGACACCACCAGCTCCACTTAGAAGACCATTGTGTTGAGAAGCCCCATCAAACCAAGAAAGTGTTTTATCTACATGATAGGAATAATCAATGAACCGAGGAATGTTATCTTGAAGTGAATTCTTCGGTGCACCCATAACACTCCTTGCTAGATAAACTATTATTTGAACTGATGGCGGATTTTCTTCAAAGATCGACTTATTGCTATCTATCCATATAAACCAACAGTTGTATGCCGGTAGAGCTTTCATAGTTGAATTCTGAATAGCCCAATTTTTGAAGGATTATGCCATTGTGTTTCCATTCCATCCATAATCTAAGTTCAAAGCCTTTTTTATTTCCTCCCAAACTGTCAAGGTAAAGGAGCACTTTCAAAAAGATGTTTTGTAGATTCTCTTTTTGTTTTGCATAAAATGCAAATGTCTAGCCCTTTCCATCCTCGCTTTTGTAGATTTTTATAGAATAATATTTTATTTTTTGCTAGTATCCAAATGAAAATCTTTATCTTCAATGCGAAATCCCACTTCCATAAATTTCTCTTCCATCCCCTAAGATTATAAATCCACAGAGATTTTGATAATGCTTCGTAAACGTTTTTGGCAGAGATATATCCAGACTTATCTCCTCCCATCCAAATCAATTCATATTGTTTATCAACTAACGCTATGCAAAATCCCTCAAAGACTATGTGTAGCGATCCCATTCTTCAACTAGAGGCTCATCAAGACCCAGCTCGACACTACTGATCCAGCTTGTACCTGTCTCTCTCCCAATCCCCATTTGGCTTGATATAAGAGATAAATATCCTTTTGATTGAGACTGGTTACCAATTCCCTTGACAGAATGGCTTCCTGTCCCAAACCTAAAATCACATCCTTTCCAACTTGAATTGAGAGACCAGAGCCCAGCTTCCAGGCCAACCAATGAATAATGATTTGCAAAGTATTACGAAGATTTTTCCATGTCTGAGATCCAAAAGGATGAACTAATTCCCCCGATCAGAGCCAAGTCAAAACTGAGACATGCAGAAAGTACTTATCCTTGAGGATATTTTTCCAAATTCCATGTCTCATGAGAGATCTCCACATAGTGTTTGTAGCCAATGTTCTATAGAATATGAAAATATTTCAGAGGCCCCAACCTCCATATTTTTTTTGTCTAGCAATTGACAACCAATTACTTAAATGATACCTGTAACTATGAATGTTTCCAGACCAGAGGAAATCAAAATACATCTTACAGATTCTTTGAAGAACAACAATCAGAATGTGAGCTAAGGCCAACTAGTAAATTGGTTGGCTCTCCAATACCACCTTTATCAAAACATATTGTCCCCCAAGGGACAAGCACTTATTACTCTAGTGAGTTATCTAGGACTCATACTTGTCAAGTAACCATTGTTAGTCTTCTACTTTACAACTGTCAGATTTTAACATATACCCT
Organism: Picea engelmannii; assembly: GCA_009831015.1. Taxonomy (NCBI): domain Eukaryota; kingdom Viridiplantae; phylum Streptophyta; class Pinopsida; order Pinales; family Pinaceae; genus Picea; species Picea engelmannii. Next base: position 87,670 of record ML814615.1, read on the forward strand.
AGATATTTGAAACCTAATCCCAGATCTTTAGTGGGGAAGAGGAGAATTTCCTTTAAATACCTAAGAGTTTCCAGATGGACCCTTGAATGGAGTAAGATAGACTTCTGAGGATTGATAACCAAACCTGAGGCACAACAGAAGTTTTGAAGAATATCCTGAATAACCTCCCACTCTGAAAGAGTCGCTCTAGTCATTATTAGAATATCATCTACAAATAAAAGATGAAGAACTTTAATCAGTCTAGATACCTTGATTCCAGAGATAGTACCTTCGGCTTTTTCTTTTTTGAGATCCAGGCCAAGACCTTCCATAGCCAAAATAAAAAGAAGAGGCGACATCGGGCAACCCTGTCTGAGACCTCTGAAGCTTTTAAAAAAGTTTGTGGGCTCTTCGTTAATCAGAATGGCATAATTCGTAGATGTGGCACATGCCATAATCTAGTTGGTAGTTGGAATACCAAAACCACTATGTAGCAGAATTAACCTTAGATAATCCCAGTTTGTACAATCATACGCCTTTTTTAAATCAAGTTTCAAGATTATAGCTTGTAGTTTTTTGCTTTTAATACTATGTAAACATTCTTGTGTTGATCCTATTGCATCAAGTATTTGTATGCCTTTAAGAAAACCCAGTTGTTCTTCTGATAAAGATATGGATAGAATTGGTCTAATACTTTTAGCAATCACTTTTGCTATTATCTTATAACATAAATTACATAAGGCTATCGGTCGAAAATCACTTAACTCTGTGGGATTATTTGCTTTGGGAATCAGTACGAGAAAGGTTGAGTTAATCGAGTTGATTGCTTCCCCTCTAATTATAGATTCTTCCACCATATCTAATAAATCATGTCCAATCAACTCGAAGAAGTGTAAGAAAAACTCCACAGTCCAACCGTCTGGTCCAAGACTTATGTCCTTTGCAAAGCCCCTTAGAATCTCAAAAAATTCATCCTTTGTAACAACTTTTTCCAAGTGTTTTAAATCCTCCTCCCACACAATGTTGGGAAACATTCTGACTGAATTGATTTGATTTACAATGGTTTTTTGTCGTGTATCATTAAAAAAAGATTTAAAAAACTTAACTGCTTCAACCTTAATAGCTTGTTGTCCCGTATGTAAAACCCCCGTGCCATCATTAATCTCCCATATGAATTTTTTGTTTCTCGTGTAGCTTGTAAAATGGTGAAAGAACTTGGTGTTCTTATCACCTCTTTTGATCCATATAGCTCTACTTTTCTACCGCCAATGTTCTTCCTCTGCCAACAATAGCTTCTTCCTCTCATATTCTAGGTTGAAAATTGTTTGGTCAATGTTTTCAGCAGTGTTTCCATTATTCATCAGCTCATAAATTTGATTAAGAGTCTCTTCAATTATATTTAGGTCCCTCATGTCCTGAAGATGCTTTTCCTTTTCCCAGCTTTTGACTCATGATTTTAAAGTAGTGATTTTCCCCACCAATATCCTTTGAGCACCTATAATATTTTGAAAACTGGGATCCATCTAGACATCCTTTACCATTATCTCAAAGGACTCTTCCCCAATCGAAACCGAGTTTAGTTTAAAAGGATACATCACCCTCGGGATCCCAACTCCAAACTCGAGAAACACTGGAGCATGGTCTGACAAAAACGGATAATGAACCCAAGTCTTGTACCTCTGAGTAGTAGCCAAGAGGTCCTCTGCAATATATATCCTATCAAGTCTTTTTTCAATACTATCCACCCCTGCACGACCATTCCTCCACGTCAGAACAATCTCAGAAGGAGCATCATCAACTAAAGAGTTTTTTTAAGAAAAGAGATTTGAAAAAACCCGCCAAAGAGTCTTGTAAAGTTGACTACCCCAAGACCTTCGCATATGAAGTTGTGAAATTCAGGTCTCCAGCAATGATTAGATCCTTTTGTGCTAAGATACCTGAAGCTTCCACCGAGATCCATAAATATTTTCTATCCTAACATGGTCTGTAAACATTTAGTAGCGATAGCTTCCTTTTATAAATTATAGAGTATCTTGACAAAAGAATACCACTAGTACTTAGAAAAGGGTCAAAAACAAATAATTTAGGATCCCTAGACACCAGTAAACCACCAAAATTCCCCACAACACTAACCGCATAGATCATCCAATCAGGTCGAAGCTTATACACAAAATTTCTTTCCTTATCCATAGACACCATAGTTTCTTGTAGGAAAATAATACTAGGAGAGGTATTTTTCAACAATCTAAGCAGGGAGACTTGTTTCAGGGGTCCTCCAAACCCTCTGATATTGAGGGATACTAAAATCATGTTTTATCCCTTGCCAGGGCTTTTAAACTTCTAAGCGCCCCAAGTTCAGTAGTAGTATTAGAATCAGTAGATAAAGGGTTAATAGTAGCTCCCGCCTTTCTGCGATCACTTCGAGTTTTTATTGGTGATACTTCGAAACCCAGTCCCCTTGACCACGTAGGGTCAATAACATCAGTGAGACCCTTCCCTTTATTATCATAAGTAGATCCTAAAAAATATGGCCTTGCCACAGGAGTAGAACTTAGGAAGGTTGGTATCGGTAAATTCTTAGAAACTCTAGGCCCTGTAGGAATTAAATCTGATAACAAAGAGTCTAGAGCATTGTCACTAAGAGCAGGTTCAATGTAACCAGGGATGATAGTATCAGTCTATAACCCAAAAGTACCAGTGGAAAGGTTTGTTACCACTTCAGTAGGAGAAACCACGGGAGGACTTCGAGAAACTTCCCCATCCACAGTCTGACTAACTGTAGTATAGTTTGTGAACTGATCAAAATTAGTAGCCGACCTTTTAGATTGGTCAGGGAAGAGTATGGATTTTAAGTGGTCCCGTTCCCATGCCGTTAAAGAAGAATATAACTTGGGATAGAAATGTTTCAACTTATCGATAAAAGTTGTGTCCATAGTTGCAAGACTATCCTCATAGCAGAGTCCAGGATAGTCCACAAGAACATCGTCCTCCTCCAAACGAGTAACACTATCTCCAAGAGTATCATCTGCTAAATCATCATCCGACAGGAAGCCATAGATAGTTGTGCAATCCTTGTGCAAATGTCATGTCTGCCTACAGAGAGTGCAATGGAACGACAGACCCAATTAGTCTAGTAGTTGGACAAATAAAAGACCCCACCATTCAATCTCAAGAACTTCCAAGAGTCCTTCATGGACATCTAGTTCAACTAATACTTTTGCCATTCTTTTATCCAGTGAGTGCAGGTCAACTTCTTCTGTTTTTAGGAAACGGCCTATGGCATTCTTGCTCGCTTCCAAGGATTTTTTGTTTCACGTCTGTAATGGAAGGCTGGGGAGGAGAACCCAAACGTGTCTAAAACTAAAATACTTAGTAGCGAGATTAAATCTTAATCTCCATATTTTAAGCATTAAAATCCCCCCATCGAAACTCCAGAAAGTATTCAGTACATGTTCTATGTCCTCCGGAGTTTTGAAAACAAAGCCCGACCATCCCCCAAGCAACGAAAGTAACTCAGGAGTGTATCCTAGCAAAGGAAGCCAATTCTGCTGCACCCATGCCTTCATAGTAGAGATGCACCACGAATGATATGCCAGTCTACCTACTAGAGCACAAAGCGACAAATTGCAAGAATCTTCTAGACCGATGTCCATGCCTAGCACTAACTTTCGTTTAGTGCATTTTGGCTTCCAAACCTTTTGGGAGCGTTTTGTTCGGCCTTTGAACTCTATTCTATCTCCACAACCAAACTCTAACCCTTTACCAACCTTTGCAGCCTTCAGATAACCTTTTACCAAACCTCCCAACCCTTGCACCTTCTCAACATTATGAGATACTATCAAAGGGTCGTCTATGAACTCTGCAAATACTTTCACAGTGCATTCTGAGGCCGTAACAGTATTGTGCTGGTGAAAAGGTTTGAAAGGAAGAGTGGAAGTAATGCCTCTCTCTTTCAAATCAGCAATTAGAGGCGCGTCAGGGTGGCGGGCATGAGTAATAACTTCTTTTGATGCATCCATCGATGCGAATAAACCAGCCTTCTCCCAATGCTCCCCGTCAGACGCACTCATAAGTGCACTGACATCACAATCCATAATAATGGGCACTTGTTAGCCACTGAAAACCCCACCTCATAAAACAGTTAAAGACTGGGTGTCAGAGCAGTATCATCAATGTAAAGGGAATCCTAGCGAACAAGAGAGAGTTTAATAAAAAATAAGACAGGGTTCAAGATCTTTGTCAGGGCTCCTTCTGGATAGCATTAAAAGGCCTCCAATAAACAATGGCACTAAGACTAGGAAAAACGAGCTAATAATCATTATACCTAGAGTAATAACTCCCCTTGCCCACTCCCATCAAATCCATTAGTAATGCTAACCAAAGCGTTCCAGTTGCAACTCACCTAAAATTCTAGCTTAAATGGAAAAGCGGCCATAAAATGATTAAACAGGTGACGATAACCTGGTTCTATCCCACATAGAGTACATTATCAAAGTCTCCAAAGTCCATGAAAGCCAAACCCATGGAATCATGCATCTTTGGTTCTTTCACGATTTGAAAATCGCCTTCCCACCTTCTCTAAACAACAACTCATTTCCCAAGCTTAAGGTTATGCAAATAATGGAACGCATTTTTTCGTTAGTGTGAATTATTTTGACATTATTAGAGTTTCTAGAACACAAATTGCATTTAACAATTGGATTGTTCATTGGTTCCCTTCGTTTATCCAAATGAACTAAGTCGTGCCTCCCCTTTTTACTTCTAAGGGAGTAGCTAAACTATGAAATTAAGGATAATGGGGTCATGGCTATATCAATATCTACACCATACCCTTTAATAAGAACGACACGATTAATTTTTAAAACTTATAAGATTTTTCAATATCTTTGGTTGGTCGATGATGCATCCTTGAGTCTTCCCATTATTGTGGGTTAATTATTCTTCTACATTATGTGGGTTAATTATTCCTCTACATTTTAACTCGAGAGACCTTTATTTGAGAGACCTTTATCTTCGTGTAAGAATCTACCACATTTTTATGGAAAACAATATTCCATAATCCAAGAGTTTTGTCCCGCAACAATTATTACACTTTATCACAATTCTATGAGGAAGACTTTTCCTCACAACAATTATTACAATTTATCACAATTCTATGAGGAAGACTTTTGCTCACAACAATTATTACACTTTATCACAATTCTATGAGGAAGACCTTTGCTCAAATTAGTGTAAACGAAAATTTTGGAAAATTTTGACAAAAAGTAGGATGTGGATATATCATAGTTTATTGATCCGAGGAATAACTAACCACAACTAATAAAGACTAAATTGACTTTAACCAACTTTGATTTCATAAAGAAACAAACTTTGCTCATAAACTAAGGAACATTACCAACACATTGACCTTTATCCACATGAGAGAGAAAATCGAGAATTAAAAAACCTTTTGCAAATTAGTAAAACCAACGATTCCTTCAATAAAAAAAACTTAAGACTTAGAAATCAGTGTATTGAAGATTTTTCAATGATAACTATAAAGTATTTAACTTGTAAATCATCTTTAACAAAAGAAATTTTCTCCTTGATCTTTACAAGATCATGTTTAAAATATGAAACCGGAATCAAGATTTCCTTATCACATATAAAGATGAAATAGGGCTTTCTTAAAGAGTAGGGAATAATTCTTTGAAAATAATGGACAATATTAACCTTATTCAACATAGTTTTCCAAGCATAAAAGAGTATCCTTAAAATATATTGTCTTACCTTTTATCCTTTTTATCCAACATTGGGGCCAATGGATTCTTCCTGTGTGCATGAGCATTAGAGAATTAGAGTTTCTTATTATTATTTTAAAAATGGACTTTCAATGGTGTCCATTGTCATTCTCTCCAAATGGGACCATGTAAGGATCCACACTATGTACCATATGTAGATGCCTATTTCACTTCACTATTTTTTACTATAACCTAGCTTAGTCAAACATGTTAGAGAAAAACACAATTTTTTTTATTACACAATGTATTATTTTCAGTTTGACGATAGTCTAATAATGCATGAATTATCTAATAATTATGGCATATAAATGTAACACCCCAATTTTGATCTTCGGATTAGCAATGTATATTTGTATATGTGATGAATGGTTGAGGATCAAGCAATGTAATATGTAAACATTGTACATTGAATAATAATAATAATAATAATAATAATAATACATGACCGACTGCAAATGGAGAAGGAAAAGAACATGAGGGGCTATGATTCCACAAGAGAGGAATGAATGGGGGCTTAGGGGGATAAAAGGGGGCCAAAGCCAAAATACATTATTTTATTACAAAGCCTAAAGTCTCTTGCTTATGTCATCCTATGTCATACCCACCTTGGAGTTAGTGGGAAGAGTGAATTACATGAGCTTCTTAGGAAGTCACATGGTGAGTTGCGGGCATGCATACATATTTCTTAAATTTTGTCATGCAAGGGGAATCGTCCATCATTGTATAGAAAACTTGGTATGTATGCTAAGCCACCATCCCATGTCTGTAATGAAAAAGGAAAAATGAACTCTTGTGAAGGAACTCCTATGCATGGAAAACTATTGCTATTGAAGAAAAATAACCACAACTGAGAATCCATTGAGTTACCAATAGTGATATTTCCTGGTCAATCTATGTTGGAGACTAGGAAAGAAGTGGAATAGCCCGAGGGACTATGTCACAGAGAAAGGGATCCCCTTCTTTGGGTTGTGTATGTTGAAGAGGAAAGAGAGTTGGTGAGATATGATTGTTATAAGAGTGAACAAACCATAACAACTTGGGAATTAGGCTATGTGTCTGAGGATTAAATCCAACCATAGGTGTCCATACTTGTGGAATCATAGCCCCAACTCGAGGGTGGTCTGTTGTAGAAAGATTAAGTGCAACAATGCCCATGGTTGGGTGGAACTTTCAACGTTTGCAGCTAGTTGGTATCTTATTTTTATAAAGATAAGTATTATGGTCCATTGTATTTATATTGATTTAATATTGTGTAAATTATGGATTAAATTCTTATTATGATGAATAAGCAATTTGCATTTGTAATTGTGAATATTTTAATGATAATTGCATAAGCTTGCTTGTCATTTGCATGCATTAATTTATTAAAAGTAGGACAAAGAAGAATATGCCATTAGAGCATGAGATTTTCAGTCGGTGGAAGGAAATTTTAAGTACCCCATCATTCCAACAACGTATAGAGGTGGATGGGTACGTTACAAAGTGGTATCAAAGCAAAGGTTACAACATTGGGGCTATATGGTTTAGGAACCAATATGTATGGCTAACATTCTGAAATTGGATTCCTCGACGAAGTGGTTTTGCAAAGGCTTGCCAAGTGCCCATATTTTTTGATAGTGTGACGCGTGTCACCCAAGCAATATGAGAGAGGTAAGAGGTTAAGGGAGCATTGGGAAAAACTAATGAGCGAGCATGTTATGCGCCTGAAATAGATCTCAGTCATTGATCTAATATCTAACACGGAGAAGATGCATAGTGGCAAGGGGATGACAGAGATGGGACCCCTGCCCATCACATCAACCCATGAACATGCACCAGGTGGAGGATGTCAGGGTAGAGTGGGACTCTTTGTCTCACCTATCACCAAAATTGTGTCAAGTGGATGGATAAGGACAACTAGGTACAAGTGCAACCTAAATTGGTTAAAATAAAGAAGAAACGGTAAGAAAGGGACCTAGGAACCTGACTTGGCATGTGAGGTGACAAGGTGGATGACATGGCCAATGTGGGTGATGACATGTAGGACCCCTCTGCCCCATCCATAGGCATGTGTCATGCCACATCAGCAAGATGATGACATATTAAAAAAAATATTAGATCCAAAATCTTGTTGTAGCCATAATAAGAGCAGGAAAGCTCAGATTCAAGTGAAATTGTAAGGGTAGGCCCACATTGTCGAGGGCCATAAAAGTAATAATGAGGGTCAATGGTCTAGATTCCCAAAAAATGAAAATTAGGGGTTTTCAAGGAACAATATGGTACTCCTTGGGAGGGGCCACATTGCCAATGAAATTTTGATAGTTAGTCAGGGGGAAAACATGAAGATACCTAATGGAGCATTTGGCTAAAATCCACTATTCCATAAGACCTTTTAGGGATTTTTTGGATCTTCAGAGGAGGAAAAGGGACCCCAGAATACAAATTTGGAAAAATTATCCTAGTCAACATTTTACCTCCTCACCAATCCATACAACCTTGTCTTATTGAAGATTTCCTATTTTTTCTTTGTTTGAGAGATTACCATTTTGGCTAAAAATTTAGGATCTTCAGAGGAGGAAAATGGACCCCAGAACATAAATCTGGGAAAAAAATATCCGAGTCACCATTTTACCACCTCAATAATCTAGACAACTTTGTCTTATTGAAGATTTCTTATTTTTTCTTTGTTTGAGAGATAACCATTGACTAAAAATTCTGAGTTTGGAGAAAATGCAAAAAAGACAAAGATGACAATTTCAGATTAATGCATAATTTGCTAGAAACATCAAATTTACAACATGAGAGTTTCTTTGTACTCACCTTCATAAGTATTATCTTCACCCAATACAAATGTTTTCTTGTTT
>ML814615.1:97122-118949 GCA_009831015.1 Picea engelmannii
TTTTTTCAATCGGGAAAAGATCACTTTTGCACTCCTCAAGGTCGTTCCCCATGTCAAAAACTAGTGGGATACTTAATTTGAGAAAAGGGTCATGGAGGAATCTGAAATATTTGTGGTGGCCCCTACATGGGATTCCTTCGGGGACGCCATTAAATAACAGTACTACCATGTTGGAAGCTACGAGGACCAGTACACCAGATGGGCCACCCTATGTCAAGAAAGGGATCAGATAGTACCAGACTTCACTGAAATTTTCCATACCCTACGCACCAAATTGGGTGTCAAAGATTATGAGCGTCATCGAGTGCTCAAATACCATGGTTGTTTGCATAGATTCATTCAAACAGAAATGGAGTTCCTGGACATCGCTTCATTGGGCACAACTTATAGATACATTGTCAAGATCAAGCAAATATTTAAGCAGAAACGACGAGAGTTTGGATCTGCAAACCCCTCACAGCCAAAGTAGGGAAAAGGAAACACCAACCCACATATCAAGGGACCAATTCACTATGGCTTCCCTCAAGACAATCCGTCCAAGCCATAACACAATAAGGGCAATGAGAAGACGATGAAGCACATAGGAAAATGGCGTGAGTACCATAAAATTCCTTGGCACAACACCGACGAATGTCGCTCCAAGCAGTCCCTCATGGACGAGTTGAAGGCTTCCGAGTCAGAGGTCGATTTTGATTCCAAGTCAAATCCTGAAGGAGGGAAGCAGATTATCGATGTTGAACCCAGTTCCATGGTCTCTACCACCAAAGTCCAGCCAAGCGAACCAGAAGAACTAGAGGAAGGGGAACGCCCCTTTCACTTGCAAATGAGGGTCAAGGGGGGCTCTGATTCACTTCATTGTCGATAGCGGAAGTCAGAAGAACATGATTTCACTAGAGGTTGTTAAGAGGCTGAACCTCCCAACGACACCGCACCCGCAACCCTACACCATCGGTTGGCTTCGTCAAGGAAGAGATCTTCGTGTTAGCCAACAGTGTCGTCTGCCCTATGACATCAAGCCTTTCAAAGATGAGGTACTATGTGATATTACTCCTCTTGAAGTTTGTGATGTTATTTTAGATAAACCACATTTGTAGAAGCATCATGATGTGTATGAGTCTAGACCCTGCAATGTTATTATTACTTTGGGTAGACAATTGTACAGGATCCCAGAGGTGCCACCGCCTACTGTTATTTCTTTCATCTTTGCTAAGAAATGTAGTAAGGTCATTTCACAGACCGGGAATTTCATCTTCTTTGTGATCCATACTCACAGTAAGAAGAAGTTCGTTGCCACATTCGTGGCCTATACACAATGCCTCTCTTTGTAGCAGAAGCAAGTGGATGGGATCGTGGAAGAATACAGAGACATCTCTGTCTCACCTACAGGGGTATCGACACACTGCCAAGTCAAGCATCCAATTGATTTGACCCCCGATGCACCTATACCTAATGGACTAGTATATCGGCACTCTTTGATGGAGAATGACGAAATCAGGCATCAAATCCAAGATCTTCTTCAAAAGGGGCACATCAGATCTAGCTCCTCCCCTTGCGGAAGCCTGATTGTAATGGTGCAGAAGAAGGATGGAACTTGGTGACTCTGCATTGAGAGCCTTAAACAAAATCATTGTTAGGAACCGCTACCCCATTCCCAATATCGATGACCTTATTGACCAACACAAGAGGGAAAATTTCTTCAGCAAGATTGACTTGAAGTCTGGCTACCATCAAGTTCCCATCGAACCAACTGATGTCTGTAAGACCGCCTTCAAGTCTAAAGAAGGTCCTTATCAATGGATAGTCATGCCCTTTGGCTTAACAAATGTACTAGCCACTTTCATGAGGTTGATGGACGATGTATTGATACCCTTCACCAAATCGTTTGTGGTAATATATTTGGATGACATCTCATCTTCGATAGAATGTGCGAGGAGGAGCACATGCAGCATATTCAACAAGTTTTGAGCACTCTGCAGCAACACAAGATTTATGCCAACTTGGAAAAATGCTCTTTTTTCATGAACATGGTCCTCTTATGCCACATTGGTCACATTGGTCATCTATGTGTTCCTATAAGAGAGTGTGCAAATCTTATTTGGGAATCCCCCTTCATTCGGGTGGCAGGACATTTTTATTGGCCAAAAACTGTGGTCGTTCTTCAGAACCATTTTTATTGGCCAAAACTTCGACATGACGTCAACAAATATATCAGATCTTGCACTGCCTGCCATATTGCCAAGATGACCATCAAGAAGCAAGGCTTATACACCCATCTTCCTATTCCCTAGAAGTCATGGGAATCCATCTCCATGGATTACATGTCTGGTTTGTCGTCCATCAAGCATGCAAATGACTGTGTGTTTATGGTCGTTGATCGGATTTTGAATATGGCCATCCTCACAGCTGATAAGAAGAATGTCACAACGACAGATACTGCCAAGATATTCTTCGAACGAGTTTGGGTTCACTTTTGGATACCACATACCATCATCTTTGACCAAGACAACAGGTTCCTCAACACCTTTTGGTCGAGTCTCTGGTCTCTGTTGGACACCAAGCTCACAAAATCCACTTCTTTCCACCCCCAAACCGATGTCCAAACCGAGGTCATCAATTGGATGATTGTGCACATCCTACGCATATACAATTCTAAGAATCCTCGTACATGGGACGAGAGTCTCCCTTATGTCCAACACAGCTACAACAGGGCTCTCCATAGTTCCACCGGCCATAGCCCATTTCAGGTGGGTCTGGAATTCCAACTCTTGGTACCCATTGATGTTGCACTTCCTCTTGCCACCGCATAGAAAAAATCTTCCCCTGATCAGTCTGTGATCGAAAAATCCACCAGATTCAGCACATCCCCCAACATGTACAAGAGATTCTACAAAAATCCAATGCTAAGTACAAGCAGCGTCATGATAAACATAGGGTACCACACCAATTTTAGGTTGGCGATAAATTCTGGTTACATTCGCAGAAGGAGCATCTCACCGAGCCCCATCGGAAGCTTCAGTCACTTCATTATGGGCCTTACACTATCACCAAGGTTGTGGGTAGCAATTCTTTTGAGCTCAACACTCCACCCTTCCTTGGTTTGCATCCAGTATTCAATGTGGACCTCCTTCGGCCATATTTTCCACCATTATTGGACACCTCTGAGATCGTCGATCAACTGACACCAACATAGCTCAACCTTGACTGATCCACCGATCAAATTGTGAACACACATGTCAAGGGAACTCTCCAACAGTGGATCCATCTTTATCGAGTTGTCAAGGCAGGGCAACTCCTACACCAAGGCAAGTGGCTCACCCGGGGCCAAATCGAGCAGAAGTTTCCTCACCTGATGGGGGAACTCAATGCAATGGATACAATTGCTTCCTAAGAGGGGAGGATTGATCCAGGTGGATATTGGTGGCCACCCACCTATTCCAACTAGCTCCTTGTGTCCGTTTTTGTTTAACAGTTCTTTATGTACTTCTTTATAATTGCGAGTTCTACAATTCTAGGGTTTTCTGAAGCCTCACACATTATCCAGGTGGATACGGGTGGCCTCTCGCCTAATCCAACTGGCTTACTTTGTATGTTTTCATGTCAACACATCTTGTTGTACTTTCAAGGATGTTTTGGGGCCCTAACCATTGTTTTTTTGGCTCGCCACCATCAGACTGTGAACGAAGTCAAAGTCTAACAATGGAATATGTATCTCTCTGAAAGACCTTTCAAATGGGCTATCACACACCTAAAACAGAGGTCGTATGCAAAATTTATGACCCTAGGAAGTTGAGGTACCAAATTACACCAACTTACCCATAGGGCTTGTTATCGCGTAATTTGTACTTTGATATAAAGGAAAGGTAAATAAAGATAAATTGATGTAACGGGAGACTATACTATCACTGCCACCTCAATAGGATGTCTCTTTCTATTTAGGATTGTAGGCCCAGGGGAGACGTCCCCGGTGACCTGGGGTTTTGAGAAGGCAAAGGATAAAGGTTAAGTAAAATTTTCCCTCTCACAAGTCACCGTCGATCAGAAATTCTGGCTAAACAACCAATAAAGAAATAACAAAACTAGAAGTGCACCTACCTAGAACAGAGAAACATGAAAACTATAGATTTGCAAAAGTACTTGTTGGTTAGCACTTCACATAATCAGAGACTTTCTTGAATAAAGAAATTGACTAATATATTGATGAAGCAAACAAAGATGTATAGCAGTGATAATCATAAGACAATACTTCACAATAAATGCTTTATAGAATATTCAAAATGAGAAATAACGATTAATCATCAATATCATAACACCGACATTCATCAGAATCAAATAAGGCTATGCATTAGTCAATCTTTTCAAAGAAGCTCTAAATGTTGTGAAGTGTGACTATAACTCAAATGAATAATAGCAGCAATAAGGTTAGCAGATCAATCTAAACTAGGGTTAGAAGGTGTTAGTAGTTGTTTAAAGGTTTGGATGTTTGAAAGTTGTGATCAAACACTCAAGAGAGAGAGATCTTAGACCAGTGTCTTCATAGGGAAAATGGAGTCAAAAAAGGTGGCTACAAGAATTGAAGGAACAAGATGATGATAATAGAGCCAAAGACAAGAGGAATTAATGGATGAAGTGTCAGTAGACCGAGGCTTCAACCACCAAATTAACAAAGGTTGCCAACTTTATTCCAGTTAACCTGAATCATAAATAGTGAATATTGAAAAATATATATATATGAAAGAAATTGTTAGGTTTCCTGGAGTACCTAAGGAAATTGTGTCAGACAAAGATCCAAATTTTATTTCAAACTTTTGGAAGGGATTTTTTATAGGATTTGGAACAAATATGAATTGTAGCACAACCTATCATCCAAAAAATGGATGGGTAGATAGAGAGAATTAATTAGGTGATTGAAGATATATTGAAGATGTATGTAATGGATAAGCCATCCAAATGGGAGGATTACCTGCATTTGGTTGAGTTTTCCTATAATGATGGGTATCAATATTCATTAAAAATGAGTCCATTTGAAGCTTTATATAGTAGAAAATGAAATACTTTAGTGAGTTGGGACAATCCAGTAGATATAGTACTTGGGCCAGAGTTGCTCCAGGAAATGGAAGATCAAATGGTCGAGATTAAACATAATTTGAAGGCAACACAAGATAGACATAAGAGTTATGTAGATAAAGGAAGGACATCCAGAGAATTTAAAGTGGAAGAGCATGTTTTGAAAGTGAATCCAAAGAAGATTTCTTTGAAGTTACGAAGTTGCACTAAGTTGGCAACTAGAGTTTGTGGTCCATTTGAAATATTGGATGGAATAAGGCCAATTCAATACATGATTGCATTTCTTGCTTCCATGAAAGTGCATAATATATTTCATCTTTTATTATTAAAAAAGGTATGTGCATGATCCTAACCATGTCATTGATTGGTCTTTGATTCAGGGGGATCCTAAAGGAGACTTCAAGGTACAACTAGTGCATACACTAGACAATAAGGTCATGGTGATCCAAAACAGATCCATAGGGTCCAACGAACCTGCTACAACCCTAAAGAAGTGACATGGGAGTTGGAAGATGTAATTTCCCCACCCACTAATGGTATGAAATTATATGTGCTTCTATTATGATGGTATGTTATTTTGGTGTTGGAATTTCGTAAAACACTTTGAAAGTAATGGTTTGTTACCCCTGAAATGACCTCTTTCGACTACTAGTCTATTTGTTCCTTTTGTTGTTATAGTGAGTATTATGGGTCATGAATATTGTCAAACAGTTGGTGGACATACTCAAAGCCCATTATGCAAACCAACTTTCCTTAATGTTGTATCTTTGGAGTGTATTTCTGATTTAAGTATTATGTCAAAAACTTGGTAGCAGACCCAAACACCTATTATAAACCCCTCTTTTTCTCACTGTTGTAGACTACCCCTTATTTTCTATTGTTATTATGTTTATGTGCTATGACTTATGGGTATTTTTGGTTCATGCATTAAATCAAACTGTTTCATTATAATCTTAAAGAATGGGCACACATTTGAGATTTCTATTACATTGAGATCAAACAACAATATTTATTATAGGTAGTGGTAACTTCTACCAATTTGTCACTAACAAAAAATACAAATTTGTCCAAGAAATATTTTGACTTGAGATAAGATAAATCTCTTGTTGTAGAATGTATTTATATAGCCTCTTATCAATGCTCCAAATATTGTTGAGGGATGCAACTATTACAATAGAAAGTAGACTCAACACCAAGATTTGTTTGTTGTTTTTCTAGCCTGGGTATCCACACATGAACAATAATTAATTTGCGGAAATAACACCCTTCAAGATCCCATAGACAAAAATGCCTATTATGTTGGAAATGACCCTCTTGGTACCCATTATTTGTTGAAAACAATGAAACCCCCTAGGTTGTCATACTCTGCCCAACAACATGAAAATCGACCCATCCAATAAGACTTGGCTCATGGATGGTGAAATTCAATCCTTCAACAAGTGACTCAACCTTCCCAAGACAATGGCAATCTCCCCAAGAAGAAATATGGCCACTCTACTCTAAACTCATCCCAAAATTAATCAGATCTGGTCTTCTCATAATATTGGCACCCCAATACTAGATTTCAGTCCAACAATGATGGATTTTCAACCTCTTCCAAGTGGAATTCAACTTGCACTAAGGAAGGCTCAGTTGTTATTGTAAAACTCGATCTCTTCCTCTAGAACTCTGCCCTCACTCATAAATTATGTCCTGCATAACAAAATATGGTTCCCA
Source organism: Picea engelmannii (assembly GCA_009831015.1). Lineage (NCBI taxonomy): Eukaryota > Viridiplantae > Streptophyta > Pinopsida > Pinales > Pinaceae > Picea > Picea engelmannii. Next base: position 103,903 of record ML814615.1, read on the forward strand.
CAAAGTCCTAGCTGCTACAACAATGGATCTACCTCCTCAACTATGAAAGAAAATGGAATACCTGAATGGTTTCCCCACCAAATGGCTAGGGTGGATCTCTCACCACCGAAACTTGATAAGATAGGGTGGAATCTTTCACCACCGAAACCAAACCCAATTAGAGTTTACTCCAAACCCCCAAAGGCTCCAAGAGCTCTCCAAATCAAAATTATCCATCCAACATAATGAGAGAATATGAGCCCTTATCTCTTTTTTATACCCCCTTTCACCTTTTTTCCCTCAAGTGACTTATAATTCATCTTTAATATTTTCTCATAAAATCACTTTATTAATTCAATAAAACTTTTTACTCCAAAAAGTGATGTATTTGACTTTAAATCCTTTTCGGCCACTGGAAGTCACTTTTTTTTATCATCTATGATCTGAACCTTTAGAGATTTTCGTCTTGATTCCAATGAGTTATTACACTAAGGTGTCCTCTCAAATAATATGATCCAAATAACGCCTTTAGTGCATTTAATTCATTTATGCTCAATAATACTCCCAATTTACGGGAATCATTGGAATGTCACAGAACCAAGAACGAAATGTATGGAAGTGATCCCAACAATGAAAGATGACGAGGTTGGGCCTCATATAACTCCTCCAAACCACTCGAGCTCATTGTTAACCTCAATTTAACCATCTATTCAGGATGACATAAACCCATAAGGTCACCTCCAACTGCAAAGCAGGGGAATCCAAAAATGGGGACATTACAGAAGATGTGATGTGGGTGGAATACATGCATCTATTTTGAATTTTTGATATGAAAAATTGTTGTATATATGTATGATGATGTGGACCAAGAACAATGCAAAATTTAGAAGGAGGAGAATGTAACACCTCGGTTTTGATCCCGGGATTAACAATGTATATTTATATATACGATGAACTGAGGGCCAAGCAATGTAATCTGTAAACATTATACATTGAATATTAACAATAAAAATGCATCACTCACTATAGACAAAGAAGGACAAGAACATGGGGGGTTGTGATTCCATGAGAGAGGAATGAAAGGGGGCTTAGGGGGTGATATGGATTTTATGAGAAGAACTAAATGACTACAGATTATTAACAGGTGCTTAACACAAAATAACAGAGATACAGTAAAACTGGTTTTCTATTCAATAAGGAAATAAGCTGAAACTATAAAATGCAATGGAAACAAGCTTGCTGGAATGGTGGCAGCTTATCTCTGAGAAGAGATGTGACGGTTGAGCTCATTCACAAGAAGATGATTGCAATGAGGCTCTGAATCTCTTTTTACAATAAACAGGAATGCCAAAAACCTAACCCTAGGAAATGAAGCGCCAAAAGTCATGTGGGCCTTGTTTGGGTAAGTTAGTACATCAACTTCCCAGGGTCGTAATTGTTGCATATGATGTTCGTTTTAAGGACATGATAGCCCGTTGGAAAAGTATCATCGAGGAGATTCATTTTGGAAGCAATATTGATGGAACTTTGATACTACTCCCCGTTTTCCCAAAAAACATCATTTAGGGCCTCAAAATAGCTCCAGAAGTTTCAAGTCCCGAAAAACTGCTAAAAATAGTAAATTGCCAAAATTGTCAGAAAATTGTTTTGAGCCAGTTGGAAAAGGTGGGTGGCCATCGATATCCACCTGGATCAATCCTCCCTCCTTACGAAGCAATGGTCTCCATTGCGTTGATTTCCCCCATCCGATGAGGAAATTTATGTTGAATTTGGCCCCGGGTGAGCCACTTGCCTTGGTGCAGGAGCTGCCCTACTTTGACGACTCGATAAAGATGGATCCTTTGTTGTCGAGTTCCCTTGATATGTGTGTCTGCAATCTGATAACGGGACGCCTATTGTATGCAATCGGGGTTGAGCTCTGTTGGTGGCAGTTGTTATGTTACTTCTGAGGTGTCTAATAATGGTGGGAAATAAGGGCGAAGGAGATCCACGTTGAACACTGGGTGCAGGCCAAGGAAAGGAGGAATGTTGAGCTCAAAATCATTATCCCCCATGGCCTTGGTGATGGTGTATGGCCCATAACGGATCGGGCAAAGATTTCGATGGGGTCCTGTAAGGCGTTCTTTCTACAAGTGCAACCAAACTTTGTCGCCCACCTGAAACTTATGTGGCACCCGATGTTGATCATGGAATTTATTGTACTTGTCATTGGACTTATGTAGGATATCCTAAACCTGTTAGTGTATGTGTTGGATCTGCTTAATGAATCGGTTGGCTTTGTCGGCTTCATTTGGAGTAGGAGATGAGTCGATTGAGGTGACCACAAGGGGAAGTGCAACATCTATGGGACCCAATGGTTGGAATCCCAACCCCACCTAAAAGGGGTTGTGGTTGGTTGAGCTATGCAGGGCTCGGTTGTAGCTATGATGGACATAGGGAAGGATCTCATCCCATTTGCGAGGGTTCTTGGAATTGTACATGTGAAGGATATGCACAATCATTTGATTTATGACCTTGATTTGGCCATCTGTCTAGGGGTGGAAGGTCGTGGATTTGGTGAGCTTGGTGTTCAGCAGTGACCATAGGCTTGACCAGAATGTGCTGAGAAATAGACTATCCTGATCTGATACAATGGATTGTGGGATTCCAAAATATACCCAAACTCATTAAAATAAGATCTTGGAAGTGGCCTCTACTGTGATGATCTTCTTGCAGGCAACCAAAATCACCATCTTAGAAAAGCGATCAACAACCAAAAAAGTACAATCATCTCCTCGCTTGGTGTATGGGAGGCCCAACATGTAGTCCATTGAGATGGATTCCCATGGCCTGTCAGGAGTAGGAAGAGGGGTGTGCAGGCCCTATTTCTCAGTGGTCGGTTTGGCAATAGCGTAGGTAGTGCAGGACCTGATATACTTTTTGACCTCCTATCGAAGTTTCGGATAGTAGAAATGTTTTTGTAGCATCACCATTGTCTTTTCGACGCCGAAGTGTCCTGCCACCGACTGTAGTGGGATTCCCAGATCAGCTTCGCTCACTTGCTTGATGGAACATAGATATGGCCCAGACGACACAAAAACCCATCCTGAAGATGGAAATTATCGACAACTGCGTTTACACCCAACATTTGGTCGGTGGTGGCGAAGTCTGGGTCTGTCTCATAGATTTGGGGTCATCCATAGGTCTCATGGCCACAAGATTCTATCACTGTGGTGAGTACTGCGACTGGTGGTCTACTGAGCTAATCAACGACGTGATTGGTGCTTCATGTTTTATACTTGATGTTGAGGTGGAATTGCTGCAAGTATGTGGACCACTTTTGATGGTGGTCATTTTGCAATTTTCCTTCTGTCTGCATGAACTGCAGTGGCTTATGATCAGTGTGGATGACTGTCTCCTTCCCAAGAATGTAATGTCTCCATTGGCGGCAAGCTTTCACAATGGAGTACATTTCTTTGTCGTAAGTAAGGTTGATCTGGATTATTTTCGGCACGAAATGAGAGCGGAGATATAATAAAGAAATGCACAGAGATATCGCAGATATCCAATAATATAACATAAATGTCTAGGAGATGAGACCATAAACACAGATATACAGTAATACACGATTTCTATTAATGAAATAAATGTACAGACACTGTAAAAATACAGAGTGAAAGACTCGCTAGAATGGTGGCATCTTATCTCTGAGAAGAGATGTGACGGCTACTCGCATTCGCAAGAAGATGATTACAATGAGGCTCTGAAGGCCTTTTTACAATAAACATGAATGCCAAAAACCTAACCCTAGAAGATGAAGTGCCAAAAGTCATGTGGGCCCCGTTTGGGTAAGTTAGTACATCAACTTCACGGGGTCGTAACTTTTGCATACAATCTCCGTTTTAGGCACATGATAGCCTGTTGGAAAGGTATCGCCGAGGAGATTAATTTTGGGGGAAATATTGAAGGAACTTTGACATTACTCCCCGTTTTCCCAAAAAACGTCGTTTAGGGCCTCACAATGGCTCCAGAAGTTTCAGGACTCGAAAAACTGCTAAAAATAGTAAATTGCCAAAATTGCCAAAAAATTGTTTTGAGCCAGTTGGAAAAGGTGGGTGGCCATTGATATCCACCTGGATCAATCCTCCCTCCTTAGGAAGCAATGGTCTCCATTACGTTGAGTGCCCGGGGGAGAGGGAAAAGCGTTTGTTGAATCTGCATCTTGATGAGTTGCTTGTCCTGTTGGAGAAGTTGCGTTTTTTAGCTTGTTGAAGGTTGTCACAAACATGTGGCTGGAAGGGTTGGACATTTTTAGCCAATCTGGCTACATGAGATGTCTGTGTGCAGAAGGAATATTTTCACTTTGTTGCAACCTTTTCGACCTGCTTTTGTTGCATAGAAGGTGCTTGGGGCGAGGTTGTAGTGGTTGCAGTTCCCTTATGTTCCCCTTTTGAACAGATTGTGAAGAAGCTGAATTTTGTAGTATGAGATACTACCTTGCAACACTGTTTAGGTGGAACAATAGTTGGAACTACCTCTGGTATTCTATAGAGATGACCCCCCAAAGTAACAATGACACTATGAGGTCGAGACTCATAAACAACATGGCGTTTCCACATATATGGTTGGCCCAAGAGGAGATCACAAACATCCAGTGGGGAAACATCACCTAATACCTCATCCTTGAAGAGTTGGATGTCGTATGATAATCGACACTGTTGGATGACACGAAGATCTCGTCCTTGGTGAAGCCACCCAATGTTGTATGGTTGCGGGTGTGGTGTTGTCAACAATCCCAACTGTTTGACGACCTCTGTTGAAATGAGGTTATTCTAGCTTCCGCTATCAACAATAAAATGTAGTGGGGTCCCCTTCACCCACATCTGTGAATGAAAAAGGCGCTCCCCCTCTTTCATATTTGTTGGTTCTTCTGGTTGAATTGTTGCGGTCGCAACAATAGAAGTGGGGTCTGTGTCAATGATCTGTCCTTTACCAGTATTTTCAGAATTAGATTCTGAATCAGGGTTTGGCTCCTTGTCTTTGATCTCAGCCACTAATGACTGTTTTGAGCGACATTCATCGGTGTTGTGCCAGGGGATTTTGTGGAAATCGCACCATTTTTCGGTGTCCTTCTTTGTCTTCTTGTGACCCTTCTTTTCATGTTGCTTGGACTGGTTTTCGGGAGACTATTTGTTAGAGTCGTCTTTGTCATACTTTGGTTGTTGCGGATTTGCAGACCCGAACTCTCATTTGTTCTAGTGCTTAAATTTCTTCTCAATTTTAACAACATATCGATAAGCAACACTGAGTGATGAGATGTCAAGAAAACCCATTTCAGTTTGGATGTATCTATGTAGAACCCCACGGTATTTCAGAACCAAATGTCGTTCGGAGTCTTTGATACCCATATTGGTGCGCAAGGTATGGAAGGTATTGGTGAACTCTGGAACTTCTTGGACCCTCTCTTGCCGCAGTGTGGTCCATCTCATGTATTGTTCCTCATAGGTTCCAACAGGGTAATACTGTTCCTTTACCGCATCCACAAAAAAAATCTCAAGTGGGCTTGGCCCCATTTATTCTAGACTCCTCTGAGGAACTTTGCTCCCAGTAAGTTTCCCACCAATGTTTGACATGAGGGAGAGCTTTAAGGAGTGTGAAGGTGATATTTTCTCTCTCAGAAAAATTGTGAACAGAGAAATAACCTTCTAGCAGGTTTAACCATTTGTCTAGGGTTTATGCATCTATCTTTCCTTCGAATACAGGAATATCAAAATTACTTTGTACCTTTAAAGGCGAGGTGCCTCAAAAGTGGTCACTTGATGAAGATGCACCTGATGCTATCGGTAGGTGTTGAAGGATGTGGGAAAATTTCTCCATCATTTCGTCCCTCTATTGCGTGAGAGCTTGCTCAAGCAACATATTGATATGATTGTCTTCTCTGTCATTTTTCTTTTCTTCCACCATTGAGGGTTTATTGGGTGTGTGAGAGTGATTTTCCTCAAGAGAGACAATCTCGAGACCCAACTTTCTTTACTAGGACCTCGTCAGGGACATGCACTGAAAAACGATCAAGAGTAGCCTACTCTGATACCGCTGATCTGGATTATTTTCGGCACGAAATGAAAGCAGAGATATAATAAAGAAATGCACAGAGATATCGCAAATATCCAATAATATAACATAAATGTATCAGATATGCAACCATAAACATAGATATACAATAATACACGATTTCTATTAATGAAAAAAATGTACAGAGACTGTAAAAATATAGAGTGAAAGACTCGCTAGAATGGTGGCAGCTTATCTCTGAGAAGAGATGTGACGACTAATCACACCCACAAGAAGATGATTATAATGAGGCTCTGAAGGCCTTTTTACAATAAACAGGAATGCTGAAAACCATAGAAATCCAAAAACCTAACCCTAGGAGATGAAGCGCCAAAAGTCATGTGGGCCCCGTTTGGGTAAGTTAGTACATCAACTTCTCGGGGTTGTAACTTTTGCATATGATCTTCGTCTTAGGCGCATGATAGCCCGTTGGAAAGGCATCATCGAGGAGATTCATTTTGGGGGATCAATCATGCCTTCGACTATTATTGAGAAGCTTGATCCCGAAAAACCTTCATTTAGGCCCTCAAAATGGCCCAAGAAGTTAAAAACTGCTAAAAATAGTAAATTACCAAAATTGCCAGAAAATTGTTTTGAGCCAGTTGGAAAAGGTGGGCAGTTGTTGATATCCACCTGGATCAAGGGTACTTACTGACAACATCTAATAGTGTCTCACTATGTTAGGCAACGGGGTGTTCGTGCTGAGTGGGAACGACGCCCACAACATAGTCTAAAGCATATGTCTCGATCTCAAAGGGTTGTTGCAGGTCTGGTAGTGAAAGTACTGGGGATGAAAAGAAGTGTTGCTTCAAATCATCAAACACTTTTTGTTGGGAATGGCCCCACACAAATTTCTCCTTACGACCACCGTTGGTTATTTGGCTGAGGGCCCATTGAATATGGGAGAATCCCAACACGAACCTGCGGTAGAAATTGGCAAGGCCCAAGAAGCTTCGAAGCTCAGTGAGTGTGGTTGGGGTTGGCCAGTCACGGATGACTTGGATCTTGGATGGATCCACATGTACACCATGTTGATCAACGATGTAGCCCAGATAATGGACCCTGTCCATGTCGAAGGAGCATTTTTTCAAGTTGGTGTATAGCTTGTGTTGCCGCAGGGTGTGCAAAACCTGTTGAATATGTTGCAAGTGTTCGACCCAAGTCTTGTTGTAAATGAGAATGTCATCCAGATACACCACTACAAAAGTATTGGTGAATGGTCGCAGAATATCGTCCATCATCCTCATGAAAGTGGTTGGAGCATTTGTCAAACCAAAGGGCATGACCAACCATTCAAAAAGGCCTTCCTTTGACTTGTAGGCGGTCTTCCATACATCTGTCTGTTTTGTCGAGACTTGGTGGTAGCCAGACTTCAGATCAATCTTACTGAAGTATTTGGCCTCCTTTAGTTGATCAAGGAGGTCGTCGATTCAGGGAATCGAGTACCATTTTCTAACTGTGATTTTATTCAAATCCGGTAATCAATGCAGAGTTTCCAGGTTCCATCTTTCTTCTGTACCAGCACTATTGGGCTCTCGCACGGTGATGAGCTGGGACATATGTGTCCCTTGTGGAGCAGTTCTTGGATTTGTCACTTGATCTCATCATTCTCTAACAGAGAGCGACGATAGACTGGCCCATTAGGCAGTGGTGTGTCGTGGGTCATATCGATGGGGTGCTAAACCTGACAATGCAGAGATACCCTGGTAGGTGAGGAGAAGATATCTGAGTATTCTTCCATGACCTTATCTACTTGTTTATGTTGTGTGGAGAGGTCGGTCGCATAGACACTGGATGCAGTTGTGATCTTTATCTTATTCTAAGAGCGAATCATGAAGAAGACAAACTTCCCCATTTGAGAGATGACCTTCCTGCATTGCTTAGCAGAGATCAAGGAAATAACACTAGGTTGGACTGCCTTGTGTATCCTGTACAATTTTTTGTTCAAAGTAATAATAACACTATGAGGCCTAGACTCATATACAACGTGACGTTTCCATAAATAAGGTTGGCCCAAAAGAACATCACAAACTTCGAGAGGAGCAACATCACACAATACCTCCTCTTTGAAGGGCTTGATGTCGTATGACAATCGACACTGTTGGCTAATGTAGAGATCGCTTCCTTGGTGGAGCCATCTAATGGTGTAGGGTTGTGGGTGCGGTGTTGTCGGTAGGGCCAACCACTTGACGGCCTCTGCTGAGATGAGGTTCTTCTGGCTACCGCTATCAACGATGAAGTGCAGAGGGGTGCCTTTTACCCACATCTGTGAATGGAAGAGGCGTTCTCCTTCTTCTGGCTCATCTGGTTCACCAGGCTGGAGCTTGGTGGTAGCAACGATGGCACTAGGTTTCGCGTCAATGATTTGTCTTCCCCTTTTTGGTTCTGGCTCAGAGTCAGAACCTGCATCTGATTTAGAGGCTTTCACTTCGGCCACCAGCAACTGCTTTGAGCGACAATCATCAGTGTTATGCCAAGGGCTCTTATGGAAGTCGCACCACTTCCCAGTATCTTTCTTTGTCTTTCTAGTGTCCTTCTTTGCTTGCGGCTTGGGCTGGTTGTCCTAATACTGTCCATGTTTTCTCTGTCCTTTGTTCTGTGGTTTGGGGCTTCCCTTTCCTGGATTTTGTTGTGAGGGGTTCCTAGGCCCAAATTGTCGCGTCTTTTGTTTGAGCTTCTGCTCGATTTTGATGACATATTGGTAGCTCGCGCCCAAGGATGAGATGTCCATAAATTCCATTTCAATATGGATGTATCTATGCAGAGCACTGCGATACTTGAGCACCAAATGTCGCTTTGAATCTTTGATACCTAGCTTGGTGCGCAAGGTATGGAAGATATTTGTGAAATCTGGCACTGCTTGGTCTCTTTCTTGCCGCAGTGTGGTCCATTTGGTATACAAGTCGTCATAGCTTCTGATAGGGTAGTATTGTTCCTTAATAGCATCCCTGAAGGATTCCTAGGTGGTCGTGACTGTAAATAATGAGGGTTCCTCTGTTTCCCATCAATCTTTGACATGGGGAACGGCTTTGAGGAGCGCAAAAGTAATCTTTTCTCTATTCAAAAAGTTATGGACAGAAAAATACCCTTCGAGTAGATTCAACCACTTTTCTACAACATTTGCGTCTATCTGACCTTCAAATATAGGAATATCGAAGTTTATTTGTACCTTGAAAGGGGCGGTGCCTCCGCTTGAAGAAGATGTGTCGCCTGTTGGTAGTCGTCGAAGGATTTGCAGTAAACTATCCATCATCTCATTCCTCTGTTATGTGAGGGCTTCCTCAATCAACAGTTTGAAAGGATCCCCTGTCCCATCATCTTTTTTTTCTCCTTCCATGAGAGGTCGCTTGGGCATGAGAGAGATTTTGTCCTCAAGAGAAACAAGCTCGAGACCCAACTCTTTGTACTCCGACCTCGTTGGGGACATGCATTAAGACGACAAGGAGCAGACTGCTCTGATACCACTGATATGGATTTTATGATCAAAACAAAATGACTACAGATTATTAACAGGTGCTTAACAGAAAATAATAGAGATACAGTAAAATTGGTTTTCTATTCAATAAGGAAATAAGCTAGAACTGTAAAATGCAGCAGAAACAAGCTTGTTGGAATGTTGGTGGCTTATCTCTGAGAAGAGATGTGACGGTTGTGCTCATTCGGAAGAAGATGATTACAATGAGACTATGAAGGCTTTTTTTACAATAAACAAGAATGCCAAAAACCTTAGACATCCAAAAACCTAACCCTAGGAGATGAAGCGCCAAAAGTCATGTGGGCCCCATTTGGGTAAGTTAGTACATCAACTTCCCGAGGTCATAACTTTTGCATACAATCTTCGTTTTAGGCGCATGATAGCCCATTGGAAAGGTATCATCGAGGATATTCATTTTGGGGGAAATATTGAAGGAAATTTTGTATTTCTCCCTGTTTTCCCCAAAAGCATTGTTTAGGGCCTCAAAACGGCTCTGAAAGTTTCAGGACCCGAAAAACTGCTAAAAATAGTAAATTACCAAAATTGCCAGAAAATTGTTTTGAGCCAGTTGGAAAAGGTGGGTGTCCATCGATATCCACCTGGATTAGGGGGGCTCAAAAGGGGCCAAAGACAAAACATATTATTTATTACAAAGCCTAAAGTCTCTTATGTATGTTATCCTGTGTCATAACCACCTTGGAATTAGTGGAGAATGTGAGTTACGTGGGATTTTTAGGAAGCCATGTGGTGAGTTTTGGGCATGCATACATATTCATTGACTTTGGTTATGCAAGGGGAATTGTCCATCATTGTACGAAAAGTCTAGTTTGAATGCTAGTGACCATGCCATGTCTCTAATGAAAAAGGGAAAAGGAACCCCTTTGAGGAATTAGGCTTATGTGCATGGAAAACTATCTCCATTGAGGAAATTTAGCCACAGCTAAGAATCCCTTGAGTTTCCAACAGTGAGATTTCCTAGCCAGTCTATGTTGGAGCCTAGAAAAGAAGTGGGATAACTTGAGGGACTGCATTGAAAATAAGGGGATCCCCTTCTTTGGCTTGTGTAGGCTGAAGAGGAAAGAGAGATGGTGATATGGGATTATTGTGAGGGTGAACATACCACAACATCTTGGGAATTGGGTTGTGTGTGTGACGATTATAGCTAGCCATAGGTGTTTGTCCTCATGGAATCATAACCCTAGCTCAGGGGTGGCCTATTGTAGAAATATTACGTGCAACAATTCCTATGGTTGGGTGGAATGTTCGACATCTGCAACCAATTGGTGTCATATTATTATAAAGATAAATTTTATAGTCCACTATATTTATATTGAGTTAATGTTATGTAAATTATGGATTAAAATGTTGTTATGTTGCATAAGTAATCTACATTTGTAATCGTGAATGTTTTGATAATAATTGCATAATGTTTTCATGATAATTGCATAAACTTGCTTGTCATATTGCATGCAATTATTTTTTAAAAAGAAAGACAAAGAAGAATATGGTATTCAAGCATGAGATTTTGAGTTGGTGGAAGGAAATTTTAAGTACTTCACCATCCCAACAGTGTACAAGGGTGGTTGGGTACATTGAAATAGTAATTTTGTATCCTGCCCATGTTTTTTGGCTTTATGGTTTTCCTTGCTTTATTTGCCTAGTGGCTAGCTATTGGTTAGGTGGGGTAGTATTCAGTTGGATTTCCTAGCTTTGGTAGCCCCTTCATAGAGGAAAACTTTCAAAACCTCAAAGAAAGAGGTTGTTTCTTGGATATCAGTGCCTCCACCATGCCGCATAGAAGGTCATATCAAGCTTTGGACAAGCTCTGGGATTCACCTATAAGGTTTCTTAGTTCTAAACTTGAATTTTAACACTTATGACACATAAGAAAAATAGAGATCCCCTTCTAGCCATGTTATGTCATTCTCTTTTGGAAATTGGATTTTTGAGGTTTGGTGAGCATTTGTTGGCCCTCACTTCAATATGGAGGTTTCTTAGAAACCCCAATTTTTCCATCTCTCAAATTAGGTATTCTACTTGGCATTGATGGTGTGGTGGGCATATATGTGATGTGATCACCTCGTGTGTGTAGTCAGGCTCATCATCTATTGTTGTGTTTTTTCATTGGTCTTTAGAAGTTTCACAGTGGGGCAGGGATGTTGTCCTTGTCTATATTCCCCTTCCATCTCATCCTTTCCAGACTTGATCCACAATCAATCGATTTTATCTTGAACCAATGGTTTTGATGCCAACTCTAGTGAGCTTGCCTTCAGTCATTAATGTCATGTGGTGGCAACTCATCCGCACTTGCAAGAATCTCTTCAAAGGGAAAGTGTCACAAGGAACTAATCAACCAATGGATGAATAGCGACATAAATCATTAGCCTAGCCACCCTATTCCCTTTGATCATGCTTTGTCATTTCCTTTTGGAAGTTGGATATTTGAGATTGGGTTGGCCTCTAGATGGTTCTCTCTCCCCTCATGCAGCTATTAGAAACCCTCAATTTTGCACAAACTCCAAATAAGTATTTTGCTTAGCATCAAAACTATGGTCGGTGTCATTGTGACACAAATTACAAAAGTGTTTGGCCCTATCCTTTGTGGTTGTGCCTTTTCATGTCAATGAATACACACTCAACAACATACTCGTTAATGTTATTGCATATATACAATGAGATCTTAAAGTACTTTAAAATTGATGTTATATTTCTCATCATATACAACATTAATGAGTTTATTGCTCAATGCATCATATTTTCTCTTTGAAAAATGCATATTCTTGATTGAAAAATGTATAATGTATATTCTTGATTTAGATACTTTTTGAATCATCCATTTATCTCTTATATAAAAGGCAAAACCCCCATCTCACTCATCTCTCTAATAAAAGAATATGCTTGACACTAGTTTTAGGATGCATACTTTTTAGATGTAAATAATTAGGGCGTTGTCCTCATCCTTCTTGGGAGAACCTTATTTTGGTTAGCATCCCCTCCCACATCTAGTGAGTGCAAACTCTCCATTGAGCTCTACATTGCTAAGCCACCACACCACTTCGTGTGACCCTGAGAGTGTGTTGTCTTCCAATATTAACATCCATGCTCCGAAAAAGGAGACAAGGAGAATAACATATATGTTTACTTAGGTAAGGTAGATATGAATTGTTTACACTTGTTGTCGTGACCTTAGACTCATGGACAACATTGCAAGTGATGTTGTTGTCCAGAAAGTCCATTGATTTTGTTTTTTATATTTATAATTAATAATAATTTTATTTTTTATATTTACATGTATTAATGATAATTTTAGGAAATCGATAACGGTTGCTTTGTAGCCAATAAAATCAAATATTGAACGCGGGATTTGATGTTTCTAGATTTTTTAGAATGATGCCACGCTGATCACCTGGAAAGTTTACTTGCAAATGTATTCTCACCTCAATGATTTGACGAAATATTGGTGTCTTTTTCATAATTACAATTTGTCATTATAATTATTCTTTGAAAGAACGAAGTCGCAAAATTGCCATCATTTTATAAAAAGAGTGAGTTTTTCTTCCATTTCAATGGGAAATTATGACAGTTTACTAGAGAGAGGAAAGGAGGAAAAAAAGACAGATTTTATACTCACGATAACACGACTAACTAAGCACTATCACGACTTTTTTTTCACCAGTTTCCTTTAGTATTGCAAATGCCTTATGATGATCATGATTAAATATTATAAAATAATTAGATCCTCCCTGAGATTTTCTTTATATAAAAAGTACCTTTTTATATTGAATATGAAGATAGACGACACTAATTATATTGGTATAATCTTATTAACTTAATATTTAATATCTAATTTCATAAAACCGATATTTAATATTTAATTTCATAAAACCGTCCGTTCATACTGAGAGTGGGTTAATTTTGGAGTAATCTTTTTTCAAGTTTTTTTTAGGTAGGTTTTTTTTGGTGATGTTGTTTTAAATTTTTGACCAATTTAAAATTTTCTAATTGATTTTCTGAATATTTAGGTTGGTTTAAAATGAGACAAAACCTCTAAAATAAAATTTTTGAAATGCATAAAATTTTGATTGTGCAAAACTTAAATTACCTCTGAAAATCAAACGTGATTCAAATCCATTATTTTTTTTTTCATGAAAAACAAGTCTATTTGCTCCCCAGTTAACCTACTCTGTCCACACTTTTGTAAAAATAAGCCCCCTATATTTTCTAAAAAAATGCCGTACTCCAATCTTATCTGGCAGACGGATCTACGGCGTGCATGAAAGATCTAAGATTTCTACCTATACGCACGCACTAATAAAAAGACTAGACGATTAGCTGGATCTCATCATGATCGCCTCACTTTTCTTAAGAATATGCTAAATTTCTAACAAATAGATAGTCTTTTAAGGTAAAAGATTGGTTGAGTCTGGCCACTCTTAATAATTTTACTATATTTTAAACTTAAAAAAAAATTAGTTCCAACATAGTACTGAAAATTTCTACAAATTTAGTGTATTTCTCATTGCAGAGGATTTTAATGCTTAGAATATATATTATGCAATTTTAAGATGTTTTTAGATAAAACAATATATTTAAATGCTTTGCAGCCGAATACACATACATGCATCGGATTCTGTTTTATAACAAAAGATTAAATGAGCGTTTATTGTCATTGGAAAGCATCCCATTAATTAACATTTGTCGAAGAACGAGCCTCAGACTTCTTTTTTTTTGCTTATGGGACCTTCAGCGAGATTTCTCCTAATCCTCTCGATCCGAGACACTTGCCTCAGCAGCGATTTCTTCAAAAGAAGTGGGGCCGAGCTCAGGGACTTGTGTAAAGTGGACCGACAGGCATTGGACTATGGTAGCAACAGCTATATACTTTATCGCCAAAAAGAGTTGTGTCAGTATTATTGCATGCACCATAGGAGTATGATACTGCTAATTCTCTGCTGTCGTCAGCTTTGAAGTTATAAAGCAGAAATGGTGGACGGTGGGCCTTAGCCCAGAGGATAGACATTAACCAGTACTTCACTTATTAATGAATTAAACATATTTTGCAAATGTGTTTGTCATCTTTGAATAAATATGACAGTAACCTTACTTTAAAAAACCTTGATTGCACATGTAATCCTTTTAATAAATATGTTAATAAATATGACAGTAGTGCGTTTTCATCAGGATTGATGAAAACGAAGATGGAAATTTAAGAACGTATCGAAAACAGAGCAGTAATAAATTCTATAGCTTGGGATATGGTGTCGTATCCCAATTCAAGGAGTCGTAACCGCTCAGAGAGCCAACGCTGGCAGTCGACGGTTATTGCGTGCGTGTCAATAGTGGAAAACAGCATGCTACGTTACATTTGACAATTGCCCTCTTTCTTTTCATTTCCACTGGTTCAATTGTTCAGCCCACTAAGTATAATTATAGTAATACTCTTGGGCTCTTTCCTTAATCATAATTATAAGCCATCCGCCCACAAGCATAAGTAACAGTAGTA